>JXSR01S038008.1:15582-27457 GCA_000969725.1 Ophiothrix spiculata
TTATACATTTAGATTCAAATTTTAATTTACCTAATTTCAACTACTATTGATAGTTTTTTTGCTATTTTGTCAACATATACTTGTTCTTAGTGAACAATGTTATATTTTTGGTTTAAAAAGTTTAAAAACGATTAACATATATAATTGATTACGTAATCTAATTAATTCTATTGTCTTAATTAACACATAACTTCGCGGCAGATATTTGAAAACTCACACCAGATTTTTAGGCAATCATTTAAATGTTACCCAAACCTCTAATAAACTCTCCCGGGAATAAAAACCCACAAAAACACCAAATTCCGATTCAGATCTGGTTTGACTGATTCAGATCTGGTTCGAAAACTAGATGATAAGATCTGGTTCGTTGCCCGGACTGATTGAGTTGGCATCCTTTTCATTTTGTCCAATCAAAATCTCTTCATGGTACTATTTTTGCTATCACATACCTCTACTGTCCTTGAGATACAAGCCAATAACAGAAGTCTTTACTTCATAGGCACTGAGATGCCAGGAAAAGGGATTCTCTGGAGTACTGAGAAGCTGTATTGAAAACAACAATGCACAGGTAAGATAGAAATATGCGGTAACTGAATTCACATCACTGATATACAATGGCTTGAAGATCTCTGGTTCAAACTATATAAAGTGATTAGCCTAATACAGCTAGCTCTTGCACAGAGCTCAGTTATTTGTTAGCACCAAACCAGTCAGAATTGGTCAGTCTGTGTGAATTACTCGGCTGTTTGCAGCGCCACAGCCTCGCTGCTTGGTCACTAACTTGGTTAGATCAGAGAGGAGGTTGGTCAGTGGTGGGGTTGGTAGAGGGATCTGGGCAAGATCTATTATACAGCATAATTTTAGAAATTGGAGGGTCATAGTTTTAATCCAGTGGTTTCATATACTGCATTAATAGAGCTCTGGAAATGTTGTTCTTGCTCATATCTAAATGTTATCCATTACTAAAAAAATCACAACAGTAAGCACTATCACTAAAGAGTGCATATTTACATGTATCAATTTGGATAAAATCAGTAGCACTAATACTTCCCAGCTGTAAAATAGTCTTTCAGTGCCGCACAGTTTTAGAAAGTCTTTTTCCAAAATTATCATTTACAGTTGCTTTTTCTTCAAAAGGTACACTATGTATAGATTATGTGACAGGTCCCAACAAGAATTAGCAGCGTTTCCTGGAAATTGGCCCAAATGTTTTTTATTTCCTAATTTGTCACAAAAGGTGAACCATTTTGACATCATCAATCGTAAACTTGCATACAATTTTTCCAGTTGATCAAAACAGTGCAAATGAGTCAATTAAGATTTGTTTCATGCCAATGGCATATCATGTTCTTGATTCTCTCTTCAAACACTGAACTTTAAGGGTAAATTGGCATCACTCAATTTATCCAGCAGTGATTTTTTTTTTGAAAAATCATAAATATTGATGAGACAAAAAATCATTTTCCTCATAGCTCAATTGATTTGTACACCTTATAATTGTCTTACACATACAACAGGATTAGAATGTTTTCAATTCACTCAGGTACACTGTCCGCACTCAGTATTTCCCCACCAATTTGTTATTTATCCATTTTGTTATTTATCTCGAAAGCTGTTTATCCGACTTGCAGCTTTTTAACAGGAGTCTATATTTCATATATATCTAGAGTACTAAACAGGAATTACATTCAATGCATTTGAAAATATGGCATGTTTCTGCTATTTCTAAACCTACACTGCAAAGCAGTCTACCACCATACCTGTGATATGACACTATCCTCTTTACTGAATTCTTTAATACTCTCCATTGCTTCTCTTGGAACTTTAAACCATGCACCATCATCAGCAGAATAAAACTGTACGCTAGTCTCCGACAAGTCCTCCTTCTTCAGGATCAGTGACAGCTTATCAGTTTGAACCACTATGGCTGCTTCTCCTGGTAGCTTGTTTCTTACAAGAGTGTTGCTGATTCGGTCAATTATTTGGAACACCTTTTTGGTGACATTACGACTCTACAGAAGAAACCGAAATGAAAAAAATGTTTACAAGGCGGTTCAAAACTAAGCTAACAGTTGACTGTGCAGGAACCGATGAGGTTGCCATTGTTCAAAACAATTAGCAACTGGTCAGAACCAGCTGATCTAGGCGGTCAATCACTGGTTGAGTTTTGAAACGGCCCCTATAGGGAAAATAATTATTTATTGGACAATTTAAACAAAAATCCATGCAGGGGTTGCATTTACAAACAATGGGGCCCTGTACTCTGGATTTTTGTATACATTATCCAATAAATTATTGTTTTGCCTGTAGCTAGTTAAAATCAGAGGGCTATGAATCAACTACAGGTGTAGAGTCAGTAATGTAGCTAGATCATGACTCTTAGACTAAGTAAAATAGCAAATAACTATTAAGCATTTAGTGTCATAATTCTAATCAAAATATTTTGAACAGGTTACAATTGCTTAGGAAGTGGGTTCTTTCTGCTTCAATCTGTATTATCATTATATTTATTACATTTTTGAGGGATAATACAGTGAAGAGAATAGCAGATAACACACCAAAACCATTAAAATGCATAAAAAAAACCTCATAAATTCAGGGTGCTTTGTTCTCGCTACCCCGGCTACGAAGAGTGAAAGAATATTTCACCTGCGTAAATAGTAAAACAAAAGAGATACAAATTTAACACCTCAAAATGCATTAAAATGTAGGTTTGAAAAAGTTGAAAATATTCCTAAGCCAAACTATTTTAAGCCTATGGTTAATATGGTTAATATTGTGATTGCTTTTGGCAAATTTTAACTATACATACCATCCTCAATTGTTCAGGCACCCAAGGCTCATTCTCAATCTCATCCATATCTGGTACATTCAAATCTTCATCAGCGTCTAGAAAATAGAGAAATAACATTAAGCATTGAGAATGCTTTATATTAAAGCATTCTACATCTGTTGTTGTGCAAAATCATTCATAATTCAATTAGATTTCATGTACATTGATGTATTAAGAACTATTTCATGATAAAATACACAATGCAATTTGAATAAAAAGTATTCTATGTGATATTGATTTTTCATTATCAATTCTTTGTTCTTTTCCAAAATTGCATTGTGGATAGGTGTGAAGAATTAAAATACTGCTAATTGTTGCATCAAATATTTGATGTGCCAAAAAACTTTAAATCCGCCTTTACTTGGCACTTTGACTCTGCTCAACTGGAGGCCTAATTAGAATCATATACCTCATTTATAGATTACTGTCTCTATTTGGTTAAAAGTGAGGGCTTGGATTTACTAGGCCCGGGGCATATTTTTCACTAGGCCCGCTCAGCATATTTTGCGTTGCCGGTGAAACACGAGCAATACACGTGCGGCATTTTAAGGGCAAAAATAGTTCTTTTAACCAACCAGATGATAAAATATTCGGTATTTAAAACAAATTTTGACTGCTTTTTCTTTTGGGCATGGTTAAAATTATTTCCCTCTGTGATCTCAAAACTATGAATATGCCCTCAGCTTTGCTTCGGGCATATTCATGGTTTTCAGATCACCTCGGAAAATAATTTTAACCATACCCCTCAAAGCAGTCAATTTTTGTATACTAGCGTGGTTGCCATTGTTCAGAACACCTTTCCATTTCTTTATGACTTACAATGTTATTGTTATGGAATATAAACACAAGTAAAACAAGTGTAACTTCCACATCCTTCAGACATTAATTTTTATGTAGAGCATTAGCACATCACAAGTACTCTTAAAGTATTCTTAAAAAACAAATTAAAACTAAAAATCAAAAAGGATAAGTGGACTCAATAATGACAAACAATCTGAAGAAGAGGCCACAGTTTTTGGGTACATTTCAAGGCTATTAAAAGTGTTTTTTAATTTAGGCTGAGTGCGTGCTCTATTCTATTGTGATAGATTAACAAATAGGCATGGAAGTTGACATTCAAATTTGTGTTATTATTTATGCACAGTTTTAAATATGAGAGGAGAAGTATCTCATCATTTTATTAAGTCATTTCACTGGAAAAACGCTTGATTAAATTAGCATATTTAGTTGATGATCTCTTTTTGCAGAATAATTTCTCAATGGTTTTCTATGTGTGGGCCGCCACGGCTATGATGAGCTACATGTAGGAGACAACAGCTGCATCCATTTTCCACCGCAGCCCACATATATAAAAATTGATTTAAAAAAAAATTATACATCAAAACCCATGGTATTGGTGCACATCAGTCAAAAATTGAGGATGGTTTTTATACTAGTTATGTAAGTTTAGTTCTTGAAACTGAAATTATGCATCCAACAATTTTTGCAAATAAAGTGTGTTAATATAAACAATAATATTCAAGTTTTTAAGTAGCCATTTGCAGCATATAATCCTTGTAAAATTAATTAATGACAAGATTAAATTAGCTTTTTTACATTTATTATGCAGAATAAGAAATCAATTGTTTTTGTTTGATTTAGTCTCATTTTGATAAAATTACTGAAAATCTGGTGGTTCTCAAACAATTTCTTGCAATGGTCAAATTGCTGTGAGAAATTATAAAAGGGCAAAAAGAGATCATAATATGAGATCAAAGTTATAAGGGTGGGATCTAGGGAGCCTGGGAAGCTCATTTTATGATAGAAGACATTATGCATATGATTTAGCCGTAATTGTTTGGTTCTGTTTTGAAAATCTAAAAGCTTGACAGATTGGAGCTGCGTCTGGCCAACATGGTCTCTAGGAGACATGTCCAGGATGAACCTAACCATTTTGTTTTGGAGAACTTGCAGATTTTGTTTGTACTTTTTGGTTAAGCCTGTGTACCAGGCTGCAGAACAATAATCCAGATGACATTGGATTAGAGAGGAACAATGTCGACAATGAAAATGTTCCTTGTTAACAACCTTAAAATTCATGTTTTTATTCTTTGTTTGATATTCCCAAATTTTGTGCTGGTATATCTAGAATTTTCAATGAATTTTAAAAACTTAAAATCAGTGTCAAGCCATTGACCGCACTGTGGCCTGCAGGTTACCATTTAGGTCTAACAACAAACCCTATGTAAATATAACAACAAAAGTGGTTGTTGTTTGTTAGTGGCTCTGACAAATGAATGCTTATTCTAGTTTCAGTATTTTTTTTAACAATAACTGGTTTTATGCATTTGTAGAAAAGTCTGTCCAAAATCAAATAGTTTCATCTTTTCATGTTCATGGGAAGAAATATTAAAATATATGCAGATATTCTCCATTCATAAACTCTGGTTCCAAGTTGATGATAGAAACTTTTGCAACATTTGGAAGGGCTCAACGTTTACTAGCTTGAAGCAGAAAAAAAAATGTATCAGGGCTCCTAATGAGAACAGCATAGTTAGTGATGCATTTCTTCAGCTATATTTGGGTAATGACTAAAAATACTGTTCGTCACTAATGTCCTTGTATCAAAGCCTTCTGAATGTCAGAAAATTTTCCGTCAGAAACTTGGAATAAGACCTTTACCTGAGACAAGACCCATAGAAGTAGGCACATCTTGTGGTCTATCCATCTCATTGAGGGCTTCTTCTTTGGCTGTCCAGAAATCATCCCATGCTTTAGGGTCACTCTGTAATTCTTGGTAAAATCCACTTGCTTTGCCTGATGCAGCGTCAAGTAGATTAAATGCACCTGTCATTTAAAGTAATTAAACAAATCAAGGTAATTAAAGTACTTATGTCGTTCTCACAGGCTTTGCTGTTAGCGGAAACCCAGGGGGGGGGGCACTCAACTTTGAGGTACGCGCCATGTGCCACCAAAAACCCTGCTTTTTTGCTATCACCGAAAGACCACTTATTTTACCAACTGTCACTCAATGACCCCTATGTTTTAAATTTCCTTGCCACTAAAACAATCTTTGTCACTCAAAGACCCACCATTTCCTTTATTTGATGTAATTATTCAAAAATTTTGAAAAATTCTTGGATAATTTTGTAAATATCGTCAAAATTTTTTGCACATTTTTGGCCATTTTGACACGGAAAGACCCTACTTTTTGGTGAATATTGTCCAAAGTCCCCCATTTTTTGCACTTTGTCACTGAAAGACCCCCTTTGACCCAATTTTTTTTGGGCCCAGGGAGTTCAGGTAATGATCTAACCTACTGAAATGTCCATTGTAAACTGTGCTGAGGCCACATAGAATAACAAGTCAAGGAGACATAGTGCCCTGTAAATCTCCTTCAGTTTTTATTAGGAGAGAAGAACACCACCTGAAATATGTATGTTTAAGATAATTAAAAGACATTTGCTTGGTTATACAATAATTACTAACTAGATATAAGTGTCCATATATGAAAAACATGTATATATCCACCTTTGTTTGCACTGTATGAGCTAGGGATGTTGCTATCATAGCAGCCATGGAATGACTGCATTTCAGTTTAACACAACCACACAACAAACTATTGAACAGAAATGTATGGGGTGAAATTGAGTCACTGTATTGAAGGAAACTGGAGTACTCAGAGGAAAACTAACAAGGAGCATATATTTGTGTTTTCTCCAAACACTTCAACATCCCTTAGCCATATTTACCTGAAAATAAGTTGCGTGATACATCTTGAATGGCATCTGCATTGGTTCCTTCATTGACCTCCTCATCAATGATATCAAGCATCTCAAGGTAAGTGTCTGCTGCTGCTTGCTACAAAACACAAATGCACAAAAATTCACTTGAACCGTGTCTTTTTTTGCCTGATTTAATGACGGGTCCTTTATTTTTTATTTTATCCTTTTTTATGAATTCAAAATGCGTTTCATTAATTGTATTTGGGGAAGGAGACTGTTGGTTTGATCTCTGTTAAGACTAGTATAACCAAAAGCGGACTTATGTCATACGCAGCACAATGATCTAAAAATAACTCTCGTTGGACTTTGTGCGCTGTGAAAACAATAAATAGTTCAGCCAGGCATCCCTTCATTTTTGTTTTTTTTAGCAAAAAGGAAATCTGTGACATGATGAGCTGCTTGCCATCTTCTTGTGGTTTGAATTCCACACATCTCACATGATTTTGGAATCAAAATATTTTAAAACTTTTCTAGAATCAAATAAAATTTCGGAAAGCTGGCATTTACTCCATAGAGTTGAATGCGAAGTCGGCAATTATTTTCGTTGCGCTAAATCGGACAAAGGTCCTGGATGTCCGCTCCTGCCTATACAATTCAAGCAATGTTGCTCATAGTATTGTATATGATTCGATGTCAACGTAACTTTAGCAAAAATCCAAAGAAGAGCAACAAAGAGAATAAAACTACATATTGCAATCAAAAAATATTGTTATTAGTTTTAAGATGGTAAATTAAAACCTAGTCTGATCCAACTTTATTTTCCATGATACTATCCACAATATAAATACACTATCACACCATTATATACCACTGACTATAGGACGTCTGAGTTCAACATAGTTGATTATTTCCCTTTGGATACTTAGGGGAGATCCGCCGACTATCTAGACCTAGGGCTCTCTCAGTCAGTCAGTGTGGTATATTATGATGTGGGTAAATGACAGAAAAAAGTCCTAGGATTGGACTAAACCTAGCCCTTTTATTCAATCTACCTGTGTTGATTGATCAAGCTCAGTTGGTTTCAGTAAAACCTGTGTAATTGCAGCAGACTTCTGTTTGGTTGAATCCAAGTTATGCACTGGTATTTTACTCAACTTTTGCACTAGTAATGATCTGACCTGTGAAAGGGCAAACAAATCACAACACCTACATAACTAGATTTTGATTAAGAAATTGTTAATCTGCAGTAAAGACCTACATGAAAAAAGTTGTGTAAGCAAAAAAATTATTTCTATGACTAAATTCAAATTACTTAACTATTTGCTCCCGATCAGTATATTTTTGTTAATTAAAAAATACCAAGATATTGCATATATGATCTATTCATATCCACATAATATTCACTGATGATGTTAGTGATGTCATAATCAGATTAATTTTCATGGATCAATGGTTATTGTGTTGAAGAGTCACTTTTTCTGTCGGCAATTGTCGGAAAGTGTAAAATCAGCTTCGGAAACTCTCGGAAAGTTGTGTTTTGAAAAGGTCTATTAAGCCTGGGACTAAAACAAGGGTACCCGCCCGTCATGAGATTACCCGGGTACAAAATCTGTCGACTGATTACCCGAACTAGACAATAAAATCATAAATTTTGAACAACAAATTTTGTGTTCAACAATTCATGATAAAATCATCATATGATTGAAGTACACATGATAAATCATGACCACAATCGGCCAAAAATCAAATTTTTTGGTGTAATTGAGACATCATATGGTCGTAGTAGACCCGTTATAACAATGAAAATGCTCAATTATCATCAATACGGTTGGTCGGGTACCCGACCGAAAAAAAAAAAAGTTGGGTACCCGGGTAGAAAATTACCCGAAAAGTCCAAGGCCTACTTCCAATAGCATAATATGGTTGAAAAAGAAAAGATATGATGAATCAGGATATCCCAACTTATGACAAGAAATAGCCTACACAGCCATTTCAATGATATGTTACCAAAAACTAGTTACAGCTGCTTGGTGTCAACTTACCTCAGACTTGTAAGCTACATCCATGACGCCGGTATAATCACTAGCCAAGGACTCCTCTTCCTCTTGTGTCTCTTCCTCATCCTCATTCAACACTGTTGCTATGGTAGTTAACAGTCGTGTTGCAGCCTGTATGTCACCTTTACCAAGCAACAGATCTAATGTACTCACAGAATCTGTGTCATTGATTTCACCCTTTAAAGAAGAAACTTCAAACTCAATGGCAGCACTATCGGGCAAGAAAACCTGTAAACAATATGGCACATAAAATTGATGAGTGCTGATTTTTTTATTCTATGTAAGTATCAACAGCTTGTCAAATGACATTTAGGCAAATACCAAATACAGTTTTCTCATAATCAGTATGATATTCACCGAGCCTAACATTCACACATTATACATCATGATCCCCTTCTCTTGGTAAATAAGGTTTCCACACATTGGCTATTCTGCGGAAGACAATAACTGGACTCAATATTCCATAGGCCAGGTCATAAGCAATACCGTACATTTAATTCTTTCTTTGTTCTAATCATAATACAAGTGTTGCTAGTATATTATATTTATTTAACACCTTGTCACTAGAATGCAAAAAATCCCTCAAATTTCTCTTCCGTATGTCAGTGGCTGTTGAAGAACCATATGAAGAGCCACTGACCCAAGACTGGAAATCATACGGTGTGCAATTCAAATTTATATAAAATGGCAGCTAGTGCAGATACAACTTTCTTACACTCAAATGATGATGTATCCTTTGGATAAGATGTAATATAACTGATGAGTGTTAATTTGAGGCCTAGTATTAGACTTTACCTGAACATAAGTGTTAAATTTCAGCTGAGCTCCAATAGCATCTGTAACAACAACCCTGATATCAAGCATATGATTCCTATCACTGGGTCCCATTGGCAGAGTTATCCTTGGACTTGTGCCCTCTGGGGAGTGGAACAGGAGAATGTAGGTAGTGGTGTCTTCTTGTAGATCTCTCTGTGATGAGATACTTGCCACAGATGGTTGGCCTGTACTGTACAGGAATTCATAGTGTAGTGGCAGCTCTTCTGAATGGAAACCTGCAATATTCAGTATAGATTAATAGTACAGCAATTTTGCCTACATGTATATTTGTGTAAGCTGTAGGCATCAACCAAACCCAATAATCTTTTAGAATAACTGAGCTTTTGTTTTTCACCCAATAAATGTTTGGGGAAGCGGGTTAGCGCAGCGGTACTTTCCTCGCTTTGCACCAATGAGTCCCGGGTTCAATTCCTGGTACTGGCGCTGTATGTGCATTTGGTTTTCAGTCCATGCTAGCTTCCGCAGGTTCTTCTCAGGGTACTCCGGTCTTCCTCCTGTATCAAAAACTGATTAAAGAAAGATCTTGGACCTAAATGGAAATAAGCTTCATTAGAGGCTTTCTTGGGTTATCCTTGGCAATTAGCCTAAATTTTTTCTTTCATTCTTTCTTTCATGGATGCCCTAAAAATCAGTGAATACATTATGGAATCAAAGATGTTCTGGAATGGTTCATCACTAATTCATACACTCTGCATGTGCTCCGCGTGTCACCTAGCCAATCAAAATGCAAAAGTACGCGGAGTGCAATGGACTTTCACAATGCACTGCGCTTGTTGTGTTCCGGTTTGCGTGGCAGGCGTATAGTGCGTATGAATGATTCATTGTTTTTGTCGGGTGATTATTTATTTAGTTTAGAGAAGTTTTGGATTTTGATGGTCATATTAAAGGCCTTATTTTCTTTTCACAAAAGATACAATATTATTTTTCTGTCGTGTATGAATTAGATTAATAAAATTGCATTCCATAATGCTCGTAAAATGAGACAAAATCAATGTCGGTCGGTCGGTACGGTCCTGTCATGACTGACAGCTCGCGACTGCAACAACATCACGCCACCTCTGACGATCCTGGACAAGGTTGTAAAGTTCATGGAGGGGGCATCCGACCATAGATTTGATTTGGTCAATCCATCTGGTTCTAGGTCTTCCAGGCTTCCTTCTCCCTGCGACACAACCTTGTATGATGACTTTCTCTAAGGAGTCTCCTCCTCGTCTTGCAATATGTCCAAAATAATTCATCATCTGGCTTTGGACATGAGATAGCAAACGCCTTTTTGGTTGTATCCCATCCAGGACGCTGATGTTTTATTGTTTCATGAACCAAGAGATGTGCAACATACGTCGCCAACACCACATTTCAAAGGAGGTGATCCTAGACTGGTCTGCTTTTTTCAGTGTCCATGATTCGCAACCATATGTAGCAATTGGAAAAATGAGCGCAGAGACCAGGCGCTTTTTCGTTGCTTTGGTGATACCTCTGTCAGTCCAGATTTTATTCAGACCAACCATAGCTGATTTTGCCATTGCCATGCATCTTCACAGCTCAGTTGAGCAACCACTGCTAGTAGTGATCAGTGACCCAAGGAAGTTAAACTGTGTCACATAATCAACTTCAGTACCATCAACCACTGTTGGATCCTCATTTCCATCACTTCCTACAATCATAATTTTGGTTTTGCTGACATTCAGGCGAAGACCAAGGGCCTCACTTTCAGCTTTCACAGTAAGCAGCAGCTCTTCCAATTTTGATGCACTTATTGCTACAAGGGTGGTGTCATCAGCATATCGTAGGTTACTTATCTTGTAACCACCAATGGATAGGTCTCTGTTCCAGTTTTCCAGAACCCACTCATAATGTATGTTGCATACTGGTTGAAGAGTGTAGGAGACAAGATACACCCTTGTCTAACAGCCTGGCCAATATTGAACCAGTCCGAGTCACCCTTCTCTGTTCGAACACAGGCTTGCTGGTTATCATACAAGTTTCTTATCAGCTTCACAAAATGTGTTGGTACACTCATGTCAAGAAGAGCCTTCCACACAGCACTATCCCTGACACAGTTAAAGGCCTTGGCGTAGTCAATGAAGCAGAAGTAGATCTTTCTGTTCAATTCTATACACTTTTCAAAATCAATGTTCCTTCCGGTAAATTTTGATTGCTATCCAGCCTCGTGAATTGGACGCATCAAAATTGACCGTGCGTGCATTGATTTTGTCTCATTTCACTCGCGTATGAAATGCGCATTTATTAACCTATAATCAACTCTACATCCTGGATGCAGAGTTGTGCAAAGTTGCTGATATGTTTAATCACTGTAGATGCAGAGTTGTTTGATTCCCCAATCAAAGCATAGCAAAAGAACAAGAGCATGATAAAAATATGTGGATGCATCAGATGCAGAGTTGTTGATATGTGATGAATCACTGTAGATGCAGAGTTGTTTG
>JXSR01S038009.1:0-17574 GCA_000969725.1 Ophiothrix spiculata
CATGTACCATAATTGGTTGTACATGTTCATGGTGCCGCGGTTCAATAAAGATAATCATACGAAATAATAAAAGCACCGTGTCAAAAATTGTATCATGTTTTAAAATCGTTAAATCCGTTTCAGAGCTAAAATTTTACCATTATTAGTCACAAAAATAAGCGTATACGCTTATTTTTGTGACTAATAATGGTAAAATTTTTTACACCGCGTTTTCAATATTTCTTCTTATTATCTTTATTTAACGACGGCACAATTTACATGATTAATGTACATCGAATCGTACACGCAAAATTTTTGTCCTTTTGACCATCATTTTTTATTTTTAAAAAAATATTATAAAGGTATATAATAAAAGACACTTTCATACTAAATTGCACTGCAATCGAAGATAAGATGTAAATCACAGATCAAAATCTTCGAATTGCTCCAGTTTCTCAACTCTTTGGTCAATTTTGATGCAACAAAAATAAAAGCAGAAAAGGACCCAATTTTGCCCAATATATGAAATGGGCGCAAAGATGAAAACGAGAAAAGTACGGTGCTATATAGAACTCCATAGACACACTGTGTGTTGTTCCATAATGTGAGAATACATGATGTTACTTTTTCATCAATATATCAAGAAATCAACGTTGGATGAATTTTTATATTTCAGCGTCAGTATAAGAAGATATGCACAATAAACATAACAGGTATAAATGGAGAAATCGCAATTTTAAAACTTACTAGTTTCATGCTATTATGACAACCAGTTTGTGCGTAGAAATTTTTGTTCAAAAATGCGTGACGTCACTGAAGTATTAAACAGTTATTTTTATTCTGCTACATTTGACATTATTATATACTGATATATGTTGGTATTATGCCAAAAAAACACCACAATTTTTGGACAAAATGACTACAGAGGTAATGTCAAAATCTACAAATGAAACTGTAATTTGACCAATACCACTAATATGGGCTTTTATATTGCTCTGCTAAATAGTTAAATAGGTGAGGTTCATATAAGGTACATAGAATTTGAAAATAAAAACAACAACATGAGTTTCCCCAAAAAGTGCTAAAACGCATGATTTTTACACAGAAATTCCCTACAATCGCTCACATTTTTGAGAAACATCATTTCATGAAAATTAAGGTTATACTAACATAAGTAGAATTTGTGTCACCATTGGAGCCCAAGTAATGTCTTAACAATAGCCCGTACAGAATGTAGCTGATGTGCTATTAAAATAAATTTGAAAACGATAGAAGATCGTGTATTTAAGACATATTTAAAACTACATGTATCAATTATGGCAGAACTTAATAGCGTTACTATGACGACTATTGATGGAAATATACTCAATGGATAAATATCATGTTTGGAGTAAAACACTTTGCAGTCTCAGGGAGGGGGGCAGTCAAGTATAATGTTGTAGGCATAGCGTGATAAGCAAAAAGGTGAAATAGAGTTGTTTTTATGGATTGAAGAGTGAATCAGGTGACAACGTATAGGGTATCAAAACAGCAATTTTCAAGTAGTAGGGTAACTATTTTTCCAAACGAAACCCTAGTGTGAAAACAGCATCGGTAAAATCCCTATTAAGGGTAAAAGACACGATTTAGGGATGTTTTGAAAAACTGTGGTCAAACTATGCCTGCAACATTATACTTGACTGCCCCCTCCCAGGTTTGCAGTAAGTGTTTAACTTCAAAAAGGCTCGTTTCTTAATGCCTTTTTTTATGTTGAATAAAAGAACACTTTTCTTAGTTTATTCTGCAAATTGAATTAACATACACATTATGTTGCAAAACAAGAATGTAATACGTACCATTTAAATCAACCTTTTTATTGAAATCGCCTTTGTTTTACCCGGTGTAGCAGGAATGTAAGCCCCTCGTTTTTATTGTCCGATTTGTACAGTAAAGTATAGGCTAACAACTCTAACGCATTATTAGTTTCACGCTTTGTTCCGTTATGGTCTATGGAAGGTGAACTACCATTTCAGGGGGACAACGACAGTGGCGTGCCCAGGATTTTTTGAGTGGGGGGGGGGGGGGCACAACCATCAGTTTCCCCCGAATGACCAATAGCGGCAGAAGGGTAAAATGTGATATTTTTAGATTTTTTTCATAATGCGCGCGTAGCGCGCGAAAAATTTTTGGGCACGCCACTGGACTACGATTACTTTCACACCGGGATACTCCCATATATTTGACGATATCATTTGCCTCCATTAAGAGGAAGGTCCTTTTTCAAGAGTGGGACAAGGGAATGTCATGTTTACTGTAAGTTTTTGCCCACGCACACATGTAAGAATATAACGATGTTTGGTGCAAATAAATAATAGAGCATTAAGCGTTTACTTCTTCCACGAACAAGACAAAATGGTGTCAACAGATTGCTTCGAAATAGTTGACGCATTTTTTTGCCGAAGTCTTGTAATTCATAATGTTTGCACGATGTGATTGTTTTGAAATTTCGACAGATTGTCGGAATGACAATTCAGAAAATTACAATTTCCACTAAATCTCGTACTTTTTCACAACTTTTTTCGAGGCTTTACCAATCAAACACTAAAGATTTTTGAATTTCTTGTGATTCAATTGATCAAAAGACAAATATTATTTCAATAAAAATGTTCTGCCTTGACCGATTGCACTTTTTTCGTATTTATGGCAGGAGGGGACATTAATTTTTAATACTATGAAATCAACCAATTCTACAGTCGTTACTTTTATTAAAGGAAAAACATAATGCCCTTCTTGATTTCCATGCACGGCTCTTTTCCCGGTAAAATTTAAATAAGCAATTTGAACAGAACAAAAGGCATTTTAGAGTTTTGAGGTTTCATCACAACGATGTACCAATACATTAAGGGGACGTCCTTTTTCACAAGTGGGATGGAGGCATGTCATGTTTACTGCATTGTGGATAAGTAAGTTTTGAAAAAAAAACCACTCTTTAATTCATAAACGATTTGAGTAGTACAGTACTAGAACATTCATGGATGATCCATTGAGTAACAGGACAATACATCATTCAATAAGAAAGAAAATTAGCAAAAATGTTCAATATCAGTCAACATTTTTTTGATCATTTCAGAGGTGAATTTTTTAAGCTATCATCCTTTAAACCTATCTTTGCAAATCGACTACAAACCGATAAGACTTGGTTTTTGTGGCAAAATTTATCAGAAAAATGTTAATTTAATTAATCTAGGCATGTAGAAATCATTGGTAGGAACATTTGACGTAGAGCTTAGTTGTTAATAATGCTATACTATGTCCATCTGTTATGTACCCCATACCATTCTCAAAGAGGTAGATTACTTTAAAGCCGATAAACACTTTTTGACTGAGCAAAAAACATCGCGGTCATGGGGAAACAGGGCTTTTTCTGTATCTGCTCATGTTCTTCACTTTCTTCATTCAAATCCATGCTTAAAACCCACCTTATGAACACTGCTTATGGTCAAAATCATGTGTAATATTATTTTTTGTATATTATTAGTTTTCTTGATGCATTTTTTCATGTTACTACTACATACTTCCATCAAAGAACAAACTCATAATTAAGATGAACCTTCCACCAATTCCACTTCAATTTCATATGGTTATAATACCTTATACTTCACTCGTTTATACAAAAAAACTTTCTCCCCTATGTTCTGTTGAAGAGGTAACAACCAACCCCCTAATATTATCATTTCAATAATCATTGATGATGTGCAGGGATTGAAATATAAATTGGAAAATCATACTTTGCAATCAATACCTGCCAGTTTACTGATATGATATATGACCTGATATAAAGTATATTACGTTTTAATGCAACTTTTAAATGCACTTAATTGTAAATTATTGAAAAAATGATCAAGTAATAAATGTTTATCTGTGTTATTTTAAGGCTTCTACGTGAATGATACTTTAAATGTAAAGGCAAAATATAAACTTTATGTCGCGATAGGCCTACATGTTTTCATTTATGTGTTTTTATGCGCAAAAATGGGTAAGAGGCACTTAAAAATAGTATCAAAAACACCAACCGTTCTAAAAAGTCGATGGATAATGGCTTTGAGGGTAAAACAAGATAATTCCTTCCCAAATAAGGATGTGTTTGTTTCTTTTGTTAAAGTGACTTTCAAACCATATCAAAAACACCAAATGTTCAAAGTAATTGATAAAAAATGGCTTTTAGGGCAATTATGATAATATTTCTTCTCTAATATGGGTGTTAACATGTTCCATATCTAATATTGACCCTAAACTGAGATCAAAATGACCGCTGAAAAACGATTTTAGGCAATAAACTGCGTTAAGATGACTTTAAAATGGTATCGCAAGCACTAAATGTACAAAATAATAGATGGTAAATGGCTTTGATGGTAACAATAGAAACGTTTATTTCTATATAATAATGTTGTTTGCATTTATAAAATATATGATGGAACCTGTACTGTGAACCGAAGTGGCCGCCAAAATAAATTTTATCCAAGAAAATAACGTTGAAACATTATACATATTGGATTCGAAACGTGATAACAACCTTCTTTAGGTTGAAATACTCCCATAGTTATCAGCAAAGCTATTTTGCAGTCCTTTTAACTCACTTTCATGCACAAAATTGTATTTGACGGTCATTTTGAATCTCAGTATAGGCTCCAAATTGAATTTGAAACATGCTAACACCCTTATTTGTTAAAGACTCATTTATATAACAAAACATATGTGTCCCGCTGCGGCAAAAGGATGCAGTTGTCGGCTCGAACATGTTGCTTATTGTAGCATATCTGATGTATACAACTAGCATACATATGATATGCTACAATGAGCTACATGTAGGAGACGACAACTGCATCATTTGCCGCGGCGGGACACATATATGTAATTAACTTTACTTGATCTTTTCAGTTGGTTTTATCTACAAATGTATTTATCTTTAACTGTATTGTTTTGTATTTCATGTTTGCGCCTCGGAATAGTACTACTAGATTGATGGCGCGTGGCGCATTACAAATGATTATTATTATTATTATTGTTATTATTTGGGAAGAAATAGTGTTGTTTTTACCCTCAAAGGCATTTTCCATTTGGATGCCATTTTGGATCTCAGAACAGGCTCCATATTGGACTTGAAACATGCTAACACCCGTATTTGAGAAGACATGCTACTATTTTCACCCTTAAAGCTACAGTCCCTAAATGGGTGCCATTTTTGCCAACGGCATCTTTACTGCAACTTTTTACCTACTTACACATATCAGAATAATACAATTTTTGGCGTACATATGTAATAGAGTCTCTAGTTAGACTTTAGTAGTGATTTCACGTCCATTATCAAGGTCAAAATTACGTCGATAAACTACTTCGAAAAATGTACACCTTTTTCGTCTAAACCTTAAAATTTTATGATGTTCGAATGATTCGCCTGTTTTCAAATTTTGACAGATTGTAGGCCTTTTTATTGAATTACAAATAATATTTTATAAATGTGTTGTGTTGATTTTGAATGTTAATGTAACAAACCCGCGTTGTTTTGCCCGAAAAACCGGGCGTGAATTATGACTCTGAGTTCGCCCTGTTTGAGCTGTGAATAGCCTGATTTTAGTATCTACATTATTTACATTTTGTCTGATATACGCATTCGCATAATTTACTTACAAATTGAGCATTCCAATGAGGCAAAAATTGCAATTTTTATGTAAACAAAAGAAAAGTACAGCATTCTAATGTTTATGTTTCAGATTTTAGTTCACCATCTCAACGCTGCTTTGATAGCTTAGCGGTAGATCTCTCGCTTCGTAATGCATGATTAACCCCCGCCAGAATCCATGGTTCGAGTCCCCGCAAAGGCAGTTGAAACTATTTATCTTTTCATGATTGAAAAATAGTTAGGATTCACATTTTCCTGAGCATGTGGATTCCTCGTACCCTTAAAGCCAGTTTTCCGTCGAGTGTTTTGAACATCTGATGTTTTTATACTGCTTTGAAGTATGCATAATATGACATTAAATAATTATTTTGAACATACAGTGTTTTATAAGATACCATTTTAATGATCACTTACTAAAATAAGTAACCTAACTTCAACCACTTCACATACATTACACCGCATTCTCAGTCGCTAAAATAAAAACCTGAAAACTACTAAAACTGCTGATTTCATATGTAAATAAACCTACATTTGTAATTTGATGCATACTCTTGCTAAGTTATATTTAACTTCTATCTAAATGATGTTTTTAGACAATAAAATTAACTTGGATTATAATTTATCACATATTATATTATTTTCCTTTCTTTCAGAAAACATTCTCGTATCCACAACTTAACATGGATAAAAACATTCGTTCAATTATATTCTGCTTTCTACTTGCAAGATTTAGCAGAGCTTCCTGTGATTTGATTTGGAATGAAAACTGTGGAAAAACCATTTTTATCAATACACCAACATCTTTGCTATTAGGATAGAATGCAACCCGGGACCACAACAAAGACAACAACGGCTACTGTAATGTGACTTTTATATCAACAGGGAACATCAGTTTCGAGATTGTAGACTATACTCATTATTCGCCAATATCAACGGTTTATGTTTATAACAGAGTAGATATCAGTTGCTTTCAGAAGTATATATCCTTTTCAACTGACAGTAATACATGCAAACCCATCTTATTTGGAAAAACAATAGTGTTAAATATATACAATGCCAATTTAGAAGTAGTTATCGGAAGCAGTCCTAACGCAACATGTACATCAAAAAGCTATAATGAAAATTGTATAACCACAGGATATGATTCTGTTTTGAAAGTTAATTCGATATCTCAGAAAATATACGATCTTAATATCCCAATCAACCATCAATTTTATCATACTAATTTCACGTGTCCGGAACATTGTATTTGCATGTTAGGTAAAAACAAAATGACCGAACAATGTGCGGACGAATCATATACTTACCTGATTATTTATGAGCCATATGCAAAAGAATTGTCCTTTTATAACTCTGGAATCGGTGTTATATCTGAAACTGCTTTTGAAAATTTGCATGACGTAAGATTTCTCCGTTTAGATCATAATCGTATTAGATATTTACCACCTGGTGTTTTAAACGAGGCACTTGTTGATCTTGAAAATCTTTATCTTCATAGCAACTTTATATCGGAACTACCTGATAATTTGTTTCAGTCCTTAAAAAACAGGAGCAAATTAAGTCATCTCGATATCAGCGATAATGCTTTACAAAACATACCATTAATGCTTTTCAAAGAACTTCATTACCTTTGGTTTTTGAATTTGAGTAGCAATAATATAAACAACATCAGAAAGGGGGTATTTGACAATCAGTACCAAATGAACTGGCTTTATTTATCACACAATAAAATAAGGGAACTTCCTAGCAAATTATTTTACTTCACTACACTAGATTGGTTATATCTTGATCATAATTTACTTGAATATCTCCCAAGTGACGTATTTGCATTTGATGAATCAGTTGGTTATTATTTACATTTAACCCTGATAGATCTCAGTTACAATCATCTTAAGAGTTTACCAAATGGCATTTTTGATCAACTACCATTTATATGGTTTCTTCGACTTTTTAACAACGAATTTTCATCTCTCTCGGAAGACCTTTTCAGAAACAATTCAGACATTATTACACTTCACTTAAATAACAACAAACTTAAAACACTATCAAGTAATGTATTTGCGTTTCCTAGATTAAATATTCTTGATATTGGTTATAACTTCCTTACTTGGCTTCCCGCGGGTATATTTGATTCACTCTCAGTCCTCGTTAACCTTAACATTGAGCACAATCTTCTCATTAGTTTACCAAAGAACGTTTTCAAAAACTTAAATTCACTTATGTTTTTATCATTAAATGATAATTTCATATCACAGCTTCCATATGAAATATTTGCAAATATGAATGACTTAAAATTTCTTTTTCTTGCAAACAATGAATTGATTCAACTCGATCGGCATGTTTTTCTTTCCTTAGAAAACTTAACTGTACTTGACCTGGGCCATAACAATCTGACTGAAATTGAAAATATTGAAATTGACACCTTAAAAAAGTTAGATTACCTCAATTTTGTTGATAATGAAATTTCCTCTTTACCTCGGTTTAATAATCTTTTGTCCTTAACAATACTTGATGTGAGCAGTAATAATCTTCAAAACATTTCGTCAACAGTTTTTCACGGGCTTTCTTACCTCGAGTTTTTAAATATAAGCTACAATGATCTATCAGACCTCCCAATGGACGCCTTGCAACATTTATCAAGTTTGATATCGCTTGATTTTAGCTATAACAAATTGAGTGTTATCCATCAACATTTATTTCTCAACCAAAGCAACCTAGTTACACTCGCAGTTGCTGGAAACTCTATAAGATACTTGGATTCAAATTTGTTTCATAATCAAAAACATCTGCTTCTACTTGATCTTCAGGATAATGCAATTTCATTTGTTGAAAACACACACTTTGTCAACTTGACATATTTGCAGTTTTTGAATTTATCAGGGAATTCCCTGCAAACGATAGGCACCGGTACGTTTGGTTCTGTTAAAAAATCCCTTGAAACAATAGATTTAAGGAATAATGAGCTTTTCTTCATATCTGAGGAGTCCTTTGTAGGCGTGTCTTATTCTGTTAACTTTCTAGTAGACAGTTTTGCATCATGTTGCTTTATGAATTACAGTTCTTGTGTATCAACCGCCTCACGGCCTGCATATCTAACTTGTAAAAGGATGCTTGATCAATATTTATTACGTATTACGATGTGGGTACTCGGTTTAGCCGCGTTGGTGTCTAACTTAGTTGTGCTATGTTTCCGATGCGTGGAAAAAGCAGGCAACAAAGTGCAAAAGTTCCTTATATCAAATCTCTCTTTTTCAGATATGCTGATGGGGATTAATATGGTAATTCTTGCAGGAGCTGATGCTTATTATGCCGAATATTTTCCTTCTTATGCAAGTGCGTGGCGTTCTGGTAATTTGTGTAAGTTGGCAGGTATACTATCTATTTTGTCGAGTGAAGCCTCTGTGCTCTTCATAACACTCATAAGTATCGATAGATTCTTAGCTGTTAAGTATACCTTTAGTTCTCGAAGGTTGAACTCTAAATCAGCTGTAGTCGTTGCAAGTGTGCTGTGGTCGGTATCATTAATGTTAAGCATAGTTCCCACAGTTCTGTCTACTTTATATCCCAATGTTTATGAAGTGTCTGAGGTATGTGTAGGTATCCCTATTGTCAAACGCCCAGTTGAGACTTTAGCTAAAGATCAAGTTGAAGTTGGTGTTACAGACTTTGATTTTGACTATACATTTGCGTCTTTTATTGGTTTTGAAGACTACCTTATAGATATGTCTCTAATTAGAACAGAGGAAAAAGAAAGTATTTCGTTTTTGCGATCAAACATTACAGGAGACCAAATTGCTACATATTTTTCCATTTCAATCTTCATAATCTTCAATCTACTCTGTTTTCTTTGTGTTGCATATTGTTATATAAGCATATTCCTAATAGCTAAAGCCTCAGCTAAAGCTGTGTCACGAAACCAAAGCTTGCAAAATGAATTGAGAATGGCTATGAAAATGTCAGCAGTGGTGTTAACCGATTTCTTTTGCTGGGTGCCTCTGATCACTGTTTGTATCCTTGTTCAATTCGGTGTGATAGTAGTATCAGCTGAGTTGTACGCTTGGACCGTGGCTTTTATTTTACCAATCAATTCATCAATAAATCCGTTTCTGTATACACTGGCTTCAATCATATCAAATAAATATGAACATTTGACAAAGGGAAGCATGAAAAATAAATCAACATTAAGTCTTTCAATTAGCAAAGGGACCACTGGATTTGATCAAACAAACTTAAATTAAGTATAAAACACTGTTTTCAGTGAAAGTGTGGGGTTTTTTTTCAGTACAATTAGCTGTTAAATGTTTCGATAAAAGTAACCAATAGATAAATAAATAAATAAAAAAATAAAAAAAATAAATAAATAAATAAATAAAAAAAAAAAAACCTTTCTGTAAAGTTGAAACCAAATAATATGTTTTCCCCAAAATTCAAAAGGAGTTTTACTCTTCAGTCGCATATGCATTATAATGCAGCGGCGAGCGTCACGTGACCTGTTCTATTTTATTTATTAAACAAAATTTACTAGTCCGCAAAGTTTAGAATTTGGCATATTTAGATATGGATTCCAAAGGAATATTCAGAAAATGTTGCCAATGTGTGCCAATATGCCAATCTTTATTTTTGCAATGTTTTTGACAAAGAGTTTTGAAACAAACAATGTCATTAACATAGAATTTGCATAATTAATTACTGAGAAACATTACAATGATAAGTGAAAGATAAAAACAGTTAACATCATTTGAATTTTTTCAAGTTGATGATTAAACTCCAAAGATTCATGCGTGAGCAAAAATTGAAAGCTTAATTGTCTTAAAATGACCCTCTTTGCATAAATTGTACAAGAATTTGTTAGAAATATGAAGATTGCTTCACTTTTTTTGTCGTGTAAGCTCTGGGACATAATGTCTGCAAATGCTTATGTATAAAATAAATGATATGCTCTTGTTAATTTCATATTTTGTGTATCAGGTTTTATTAAATTGGATATTGCCATGATTTCGGTTTAGAAAATATCAGCAATTTTAAAACATTGCACAAAGTGTCAAAATAGCCTATTCGTGTAGTATTGCCTATTTGGCAAGTAAGCAAAACTTCTCCTGCATATCGAGGGTTAAGGGCCACAAGGCCTTATTTGCACGAGCATCAAAGAGACACAAGGCCGTATTTGCACCTTTGTTGCCCGTGCAAGTACGGCCTGATGAGTCTTTGTTGCCCGTGCAAATACGGCCTGATGTGTCTTTGTTGCCCGTGAAAATATGGACTGATGAGTCTTTGATGCCTGTGCTGATACGGCCTTGTGGCTCTTTGATGCCCGTGCAAAAACGGTCTTGTGGCTCTCTGATGCCCGTGTAAATACGGCCTTGTGGCTCTTTGATGCCCGTGCAAATACGGCCTTGTGGCTCTCTGATGCCCGTGCAAATACGGCCTTGTGGCTCTTTGATGCCCGTGCAAATACGGCCTTGTGGCTCTCTGATGCCCGTGCAAATACGGCCTTGTGGCTCTTTGATGCCCGTTCAAATACGGCTTTGTGGCTCTCAACCCTCGATATGCAAGTTGTGTATTGTAAAGCTGTAAGTAGTCGATTAGTTATACGCTGTGAATATCACTAACCGGGTAAATGCTTTTATATCAATGCTGATTTGGAAGCGTAAGTCTTTTGGCTAATTCCACAGAAAATGAAACCTTTTAGGTTTCAAGCAAAACATCAGCTTTTCTATTTGACCTCATAAGCAGAGTTTTCAGTAATATGTTTGTTACTTGGTACGTGAGCAGTATATATTTCCCAAACAGAAATTGTGAAGTGTTTCTATCCCTGCATGAATGAACACATATTTTAATTCAAAAACGGTACCAAAACGTTACATTAGAATGTCACAAACGTTACCAAAACGTTACATTAGATTGTCACAAACGTTACCAAAAAGTTACATTAGAATGTCACAAATGTTAACAAACCAAACAGTGCATTTTAAAAAATCTTGACGATACAATTTCTATTTTCTAAATTCACTTTTATGAAATATTTATAAATAAGTTACCCATTATAGGTGCAAAACCCAATACAATATTCGGTAACAAGCCAGAGAATTTGTACTTTTAGAGCAAAAATATGTTTCTGTGCGATGACACAAAAGTTACCGAACGTGACATGAACATCATTCAGGATTTTGACAATTAATTAGATTTTTAAACATTTACATAATCTTGACCTCACCAGTGAGCACCATTATCAACTAAAAACTTGTGAAGAGAATATTTATGCTAGGTTATGTAGCCATTTAAAAGTGAGATTTTTCAATTAGTTTGGTCACAAACGTTACTTTGCCCTTTTATTCTTCGGGTATTTTAAATCAAGTTTACACCAATAGTACTTATTTTGATGTTAGTATTGTTTAATATTTGCTATAGCTTTTGCTACAAAATGAAACGAAAGTGGGTCGCATTGCAAAAGTTGATGTACGTTTGTCATAATACATGTACAGGTTGTAAAAGAAAAATTATACATTTGTGTTAGCGATATCATAGAGGAAAAACTATTGAAGTCACACACTTTCCCTTATTTGAAAGACTGTTTAATTAGCTACTTTAAAGACCGGTGAAAATCACCTGGGCCGATTCACTATAATTTCAGCGTAAACAGTTTGTCATGATTTGATTAAGATTAACAATGCAGCCAGATAAAATTGCAAAAAGGCAAACTTCATGTTCAAGAACGTTTTATGTTTTTATTTTTTCATATGATAAGAATAATTCATAAAAAATTTTATGATAAAACATGTTAAAATATTCTCTCATCTCAAAGCAGGCATAATAAATTGCATCAAACACTCGATATCTTTGATGAAAACTAGAAAGCAAAGAGTTTAACCCTCGTCTAACCAAGCCTATTTTGTAACACGTCTAAACTTTTTTGTTTTTGAAACGGAGCCCCCTATTAAATCGATTTTGCTATCAATAGATAGGTATGGTCCTCCCCTATCCAACAATATTAAGATAACAAAAATCTGTAAAGACGTTACGTATAGGATGTCATAAAGGTCTTCGGAATTTTGGCAAAATGACTTCTATGTTTTTCTAAATTAAGACATTTCATCGGTTTTTTGTAAATAACGAAGGGAAATGCCCTGCAAGTTTTAGCCTCATAACATGCATATTTTTTTTCAAAACGACGATTTTAAATTGTCAAAAATGTCACCGGATTGCAGCAAACCCCCTACATCCAAACGTTGACGGCCTACCCTAAACCCACTTTAGGTGGTACCCCCTAATTTTTTCATCAAACTGATCGCAAAGGAAGTAAATTGATAATCAAAAAGCCTGGGGTCCTGGCTAGACGAGGGTTAATGCAATAACCCTCTTGCAGTTTTTCCACACAGTTCGGTTTCATGAAAATATAAATCTATTTTCATAACTCAATTGATAAAACCTAAAAGTTAAGTTCAGAAATGGTAGTGTTTCCTTTGACCTGTATTTAAAATCTCTGGGCAGTCTTAAAGTGCTTGTGTTCTGATATGTTGTCTTACAAACTAGGATATCTCTTAAATCATTCACTTTTGAACAACCAGAATAAACAACAACAACAACAACAACAGGTATTTAGGACGCTATTAAACAATATAACATAACGTTTACACAAATAATAAATGCAAAGTTAAAACAAGAAAGTCTTAAGATTTTTCTTAAACACCTCCACTGACTGAACAGTTCTCATGTGTGGTGAAAGATTGTTCCAAGCTCGTGCTGCGCAGACTGCAAACTACGATCTCCAATGGCAAGGTTTGTCTTAGGGGAGGATCGTAAAGCACGGACTGGAACATACACAGAAAACTGTTCAGCCAGCTAGGGTGGGAACAATTTTAAAAACAATTCTTTGCCTCACTGGCAACCAGTTACAGTAGTTCAACCAGCAGTGGTGCAGCCTCAGTTCTTCTTCCAACTGCATAAACAAGACGGGCAGCATTATTCTGTAATCTCTGCAGACGGCTAATGTCTTTGGCAGATAAAATAGTAAACAAGCTATTACAATAATCAAGTCTAGAAATTACGAGGGCACGCACTGCATGATGGTAAGTCCTCTGATCTATAAACCGACGTGTACGCCACAAAGTACGAATATGGAACAATATTGTCTTTCGGAGGTTATCGACATGAGTAGTGAGAGATACATTTGAGCAAATGTAAAATCCAAGATTTATAATAAATGGTGATGCTTTGATGTTTGATTCACCAATGGTAAGTGCAAAGTTATCAAGATCAAGATGTTTGAGATTGAATTTTGATCCTGCAATAAACAAACTCTGTTTTGGAATCATTTAGCTTTAGGTAATTAACACTCATTTAACAGAGAGCCATTTTTATTAATGTCAATTATACATTTGGTAATGTTACTAAGAGTGGCCTCTATATCACCTGAAATGTTGGGATCACAAGAAGCATAAATCTGACAATCATCAGCATACATATGATATCTCAGTTGATGAGAGCGAACAATATCACCAATGGGTTTTGAATAACATGTAAACAATTGCCTGCTTTCAATGATCCTAAACATCTTGCAACAAAATTTTCCATGTTTATCACAAAATAAGATCAGTGATATTCGTCACTGTTCGTAATGTACAGGACAATGATCAGTAGGGATAAGCCCGCTATTCATAAGGTTCGTTATTCATAAGGTTCGTTATTCATAAAATGCATGCATGTTCGTAATTCATAGTTTAATAAAAGGTTTGTTATTCATAATTTGAAAATAGGTTCGGTATTCATAATAAGAAAAAAGGTTCGTTATTCATAATAACAAAAGGTTCGTTATCTATAAAAAAAGAAAAGGGTTCGTTATTCATAATATAAGAAAGGGTTCGTTATTCATAATAAAAAAGAAAAAAAGGTTCGCTATTCATAATAGAAAATAAGGTTCGTTATTCATAATTAGAAAAAAGGTTCGTTTTCATAATAAGAAAAGGGTTCGGTATTCATAATAGAAAATAAGGTTCGCTATTCATAATTTAAAAAAGGTTCGTTATTCATAATAAAAAAAAGTTCGTTATTCGTTCTTTATGAATAGCGAACCTTATGAATAGTGAACCTTATGAATAGCGAGCGGACCCCGAAAATGTGATCGCCTTGATCAATTCAACAAGTAAGGTGTCATTTTAAAGCTTAGAAAATTCTGCAACAGATGAAATGAAAAAATCAAAATTGATATCATCTTCGAAGTCCCACTTTTCGGTGTGAGCCATCACAATTGAGGAGGTCTGCAAAGTCATATCTACCTCTTCCAATGCATCCTGTCTTTTTGATTCGCACCCAACCTGGCTACTTAAGGAACACCTTGACCAACACCTACCAGCAATTAGGTCAATTGTTAACAAGTCGCTTTGTTCTGGCATTTTTCAATCGGATGCTCATATAGTGCCATCGGAACTCCATTGATCAAGAAATCTTCCCTGGATAAGGAGATATTAATTAATTACCGACCAGTGAGCAATCTGCGTTTGGATCTGAGGTTATAAACACGAATCAAGCTTACGTTTGATTTATCACGCGTAAAGTAGGTTGATACAATGTAAATTTACGTTTGAAATCAAACATACGCTTGATTCATGTTTTTAACATGAATCAAGGACTGCACATCTTAATGAAACGGGATGGAGTTGGGATTTTTGTGGTAATAGCGTATTCAATTATTCCATGTCACCCAATCAAAATTGTGCAAGTTGAAACGCGACCTCTGTGGCAGAATATCATTGTAAAGGGAAAACTTCAAGCTTTTAACTGACGTTTATTCTGTTCGATTTGATTCGTTGACGAGATATAAGACAATTAAATGCAGAAGTGAAAAATCTGCCACTTTTTTACGGAAGAGGACTGACCATTTTAATTAAGAAAATATAAAGTTTATCCATGTTATTGAAATTAGCAGCCATTTATGATATTATTTAGTGTCACGGAAAAGCATCTTTTTTCCTGCATGTGTTATATATACCAAAGTGATTAAAATCTGATGATGTGTTACGTAGTTGTGATGTCATCCATCATGATGATGCAAAATAACTAATTCCAATATCTTATGTTCTTTTACACAATCAATGTGCACAATACTGTGTTTACACTAACAATATCAAATGTGTAGAATATTTGCCCCTAAAATGTCGAAAATCTTTAACTTTCAGTGAATTTTGCAGGATTGCTAACCTGCCATGTTTTATGACGTCATGAAAATTACTGTATTTACTGATTGTACTTAATGTAGTATAGAGAGAGAAGCCATTACTTTATCTAATCTTACCAAATCAACATATTTACCGTTGTTAAATTTCAAGTTCAAGGACAAACATAATACTCTCGAGATTTTATTTCCTAATAAAAGTGGCAAAATTGTGTTTTTTATTACTGCATATAATTAAGCATATCTAGAGATTGAAATAAACAAATTGATAAGAACAGACGGCATTTCAAAGCTTGGAGTTTTTCGTTCACAATGATGTACCATTATTTAAAAGTATTATTTTGGATTCACCACAAAGGGCGCTTTTCAACTGGCACAATTTTAATCGGGACACACTACGCCTGTTAAAGTTTGTCGTAAGTCAACTCATTATAAGACAAAGGATTAAGTTTACAATAGTTTACAAATTGCAATTGACAAAAGAAATATTGAATTGATCTTACCGCACATAGGACACCTGTCAATCAAAGTATGGAATAGACTATAGTCTTCGACAAAAACAAAAATCCCTGGCCGTCATAGTTGTGCTTTTTCTCGTGTAAACACAAAAGGATTGTTACGGATTGCAATTTCTCAAGTGGTGATTATCTATACTTATTGATTCTAGAATGCATTGTTATGCATGGACAGAACTTTTGAACTCAAGCACTGAAAGTGTTTAAAAAAATGATGTATTGCAACTGACTGCGTCATTATTAGAGCTATGCATTTTGTTTACTGGAACAAGAGTTTAGAAGCTCACAATAATGAATATTATACCTTAATGTGCTTCTATATTACCTGGAATAAAATATCCACTTAACTAATACCCCATCTGTTGACTGAATCAACAAACATTATGCTAAAAAATAGAATATGAATGATACTTACCGTTCATTTATCATGCTTATGAATTGAAATTGTGCCTCATTTTTTCCTTGGTTGGGGTAATTCAATATATTTGCTAATATCATCTGCCAACGTTCAGATTCCTCTTTTCGATCTTATGGAGACAAATGCAAACCATTTTACAATATGAGTACCCCCGGACTTTTTCAGACACCATCAATCTTTAAATCAATCAATTGTCGTTGTCTATTGAAATAGTATCTGAATCATGTAATGACACTTTCTTTACATCAAGCACAGAAGGAGAGCTATCATTGACAGCGAAGGAGCTCGCTTGGAAGCGCGCTTGTTTGGGAACTCGTTGGCACTATCAAGGTAGGCATTAACTTTTATATGGTCAGCTGTGTCGTTAGTCTTGTGCTTAGTGTAAATTTCGTGTTGATTTCAGCCTAATCAGTGCTGATTTTAAACTGGTAGGGTGTCAAAGCATAGTGCATTAAACAATTCACAAACAACCGTTTCAATCCTGTACCTTATGTTAAGAGCAGTGTACACATATTCTTCTATTTTTAATTTTTAATTGTAACAGTTTCTTTATTTAAGTATACACCTGGAGAAACTTATAGTTCATCAACTGGTTCTGAAAAATCAAATGCTACTTGTGCACCCTAGGTGACAAAAATTACTTATAATATTACTAACCTATGAACTCCCCATGTGGAATGATATTTCTCAAAAAAAAAAGTTGATCAATAGCGAATTTTGGGCTTTTGTCCAAAAAACATGACTTTTTGCTCATTTTGGATAAACATTATTTTTTCTAATTCTAGATTTCGATTGTCAAAATTTCTAGTGAAAATTACGATTTTTCCTATACATA
>JXSR01S038014.1:72612-87327 GCA_000969725.1 Ophiothrix spiculata
TGATCTGCTAATTATTTTGATCATCGTTGCTGACCGCATGCATGACCTTCAGCAAGTATGTAATAATAGGACTCGCTGCTCAGTTCCAGGTCCAATTTATGTTTGTCAAATTTGGAGACATCATTCAATTTTGTGTCAAAGATTTGAAAAAAATTTCTATCTACTAAACTGTAGACAAAACAAAAGGCAAACAGATGCATGACTGGTGATAAGTAGGTTAGGCTGTGTAATTGTTAGTCAAGATACATGCAGTTGATGATGCACAACAAGTTTCTTTCAAAATGAAACAACATTTTGAGAATCGGTTCAAACCTTTATTATGCAACACATTCAAGTTATTTTTACTGCCTTTTCAACTTTCTGTGAAGAAAAAATTGAATTTTTGGTTAAAATTGAACAAATGTACACCTCAAACAACCGTGTAATTGTACCTGTAATACAGGAAACATTTATATCAATTTACATTATTTTAGTGTGATAACTACTGTAAAGTATGGAAATTTTGCTAGCATTTTAATTTTGCTAATTTCGCTAGTATCACAATTAGCTAAATTAAAATGCCGCTAAAATAATTGTTAACATAGCATTGAATAGGAAGATGATTTAAATTAGTGAAATTAAAATGCACCTAAAAAGTGAGTGTTTCCAAATTAGCTAAATTTTCATGCCGCGGAATTTAACAGCTTTACAGTATTTGATTTGGTAAGAATAGAACCAATCCAACGTGTACAAGTTTTATAAAGAACACTGTACTTGAAAAGCATGTGTTACACACTTAACCATTATAGGTACATCTCCTTCCTGGCTGGGAGCGCTCACTGAGCCAGGAATGCAATAGATACAAGTATGTGAGGTAAACATTTGAAACATATACAATTACATGGCCCTGTGGTTGAGATAAATATTGAAACATGTACATGGCACCTAGCTAGGGCACAGAGTGACCAAGAAAAAGGTGTATTAGAGTTTCTTTTGATGAATAAATGGTGGCACCGTTTGGGAGATAACACAGTCATTTTCGAGAAATAGGGTACTTTTTCAAACCCTAGTGTGAAAACGATATATCAGTAAAATCCCCATTGCGGTTGTGAATAGGGGGAAAAGGGTAAATTTTGACTTCAGAACAACTTGCCCTTTAGATGATATTTTGATAAACCGTGGTCAGTTATGCCAGCAACATTAGGCCGAATTCATAAAAGTAAGCAATTGCTTTTTCTATGGCTTTTACTTGAATATCTGCCCATATATGGATAAAAGTTCAAGTAAAAGCCATAGAAAAAGCAATTGCTTACTTTTATGAATTCGGCCTATTGTATTAGGCATACCCATCGGGGTACTTAGTTAGTTACTGTTGTGCTTACTTGCCTAAACAGTCAAAACTTACCGTTAGTTCCGCTACAGTTAAATCATGAATAGATCCATTCAAGCAGTGGCTTTAGATTTAAAAAAAACAAAAATTACAAAGGACAGTTAGAATTTTAAAAAGCATTTAATAAAAAGTTCTAACAATGATGCCACATCCGCAAGTATACATAACCCCTCTTACATCAGCGTCACATGTACAATTTCCAGCAAAACATCAGCTTTTTATTTGACCATATAAGCAGGTTTTTCATTCATACATGTAGGTTTGTTGCTTAGTACATTAAAAGTATTTCTCAAAGAGAAATTGTGAAGATTTTCTATCTGTGCATGAATTGAGCACATGTTAATTCAAATGTCACAAACGTTACCAAACAAAGCAATGCATAGAAAGAAATCCTGACGACAGAATTTATCACAATTTTATGAAATTATTTATGTAACCCATCTGTGTAATGTGCAATTCAAAATTTACTAACACATCGTAGATATTATAGTTTAAAGCTTTCTGATATTTGTTTCCGGGTAACCACCCGAGTTCCGCAGGTTCCGAATGTGACCCTGTGTGAAACCAAAAATGGGTGAAATGATACCCCATAAATTGACCATATATCTGTTGGAATGGATACCCTATTAGAGACTGTGCAAAAAATGTAACGAAATAATTATTACAAGAAATCATCTAAGGTAAAATGTAATTGTACACCATTTTGAACACTGTTAAGTGTTTCTAGGTATGTGAAGCACTTTTATTAGCAATTTAAGACATTGCCATTAATTCAATCCATTTTTTCTTAATTTGATACCCTATAAGAGACTTGTAAGGAAAATTTGATACCCTATGTGAGACTTGCATAGCACCATGTTGATTTTGATATATTGCAAGTCTCGAGACCTATCCAGGTCTCACCTTTTTGGTAACGCAGGTGGTTACCTGGTCAGAATACCCATTTACCCCCCCCCATGTGATGTCAAGAACGTTACATGAACTTTATTCAGAAGTTCCGCAATTAATTTCATTTTCAAACACCTGTACATGTCTTTAGTCAACCAGTGAGCACTTTTATCAACAACCAACGTGTGGATAGAATGTCTATGCTAGATTCCTAAGCCATATAAATGTGAAATGAAATTTTTCACTCTTGGTCACATATGTTACTTTGGAACCGCCCAATAACATTTGATGGTTTTGAATCGCCCAACAACATTTGATGGTCAAATATATTTGACAAATTTAAATTCCCACTTACTTTTCAATGTCCTCTAAGCCTTCATCCACTCCACTGTTATCACCATCCTAAATAAATAAAAAATGATGGTAGAAACAAAATCTTAAAGACATTACTAGGCCAAAAAAATTGCTCTTGAACTTTGTGGATCATAATTTTTTATTGTTGTTTTAAGCAAACAAGTGTCAATGGTGTCAAATTAGGATCAATTTCTAGTATTTTCTAATTATTTTCTCAAAAAACACCCAACATGAGCAAACTATTGACTATGGTCAGTCGCTGAGGGCTCTCCCTCTTTCATATGTCTTTTCATCTATCAGAGGTGTGATTTGCCCGGATTTGTCTTGATTTCAAGACTTTTTGTAATAAATCCCTGGATTTTTTCATGAGTAAATCGATAGAAAAACTGATAACACAAACTGGAAACTGGAAAAGAGCATGATAAAGGAATTTTAATCTGAAACTGCCTCTAAAATTATTTTTCCTGCAATATTTAATGAATAGAAACCCCCTGGCTTGGACCCCCGGCCATGATGACGGTCCGCTCACATTGTTCGCTTCGCTCTATTACATTCTTCCAAGGCTTTTTAAAAAAACCTCAATCACAGCCCTTATCTATTTATTTCCTTTTTTGCACCCTTCTTCTGTTCCTTTTTTGGGACCAGGGGCCCAAGGCCTTAGGCCAAAAGGGCCCAAATGTATATCACTCTTTAGCGACCAAATTATAAAAGATACAAGGACCAAACTGCAGAAATTGCAAGGACTACAATTGGTACATGGATGCATTGTGATTTGAAGAAATACTTTTGAATAGTATTGGCCCTGTAAATACCTATTGTATCCCAAGGGGCCAGCACATGCATAGATGTTCTGGAGTTGTCTAGTTTCCCCTCTTCTCTCTCTTTCTTTTCATTTCCTTTGCGCCCCTACTTTTCTCCCTTTTCTTTTCTTTTTTTTTTTGCCCACTTTTTAACCCTGTGCGTGTGTGAAGCTGAGACAGAGTTCTTTTTTTCTGTGGCCTAATCATTGCATTTTTAAAGTGCATTCAATTTATTATTGCCCCAAGTGCCCTTGTGAATTGGGCACAGTGCATGGAAAATGTAAAATTAATGGGGCAATTCATGATCCACTTTTAATCTCAAGGTCATCTCTATCAAAATTTAGATTTTTAGCTGTCAATATGATCAGCCCCCAAACAATTCTTCCAATTGTGCTTGACTTTTTATTATCTATGCATGTGAAACATTGCATAGATTTTCTTCTCCTGTTGGTGTAGTCTTCTCCTTCTTCTTCATAAGACGCTTTATAAAATCGACCCTTACTCAAAAAGTACATGAGCCCCAAGGACCAAACTTAGCACACATATGGCCCATGGCTAGAGGTAGTGCCTTTTGATAGTCTTTAAGCCCAGGGTCCCAAGGCCTTGGGCCCCAGGGGCCCAAATATATATTTATAAAATCACCTCTAGCGACCAAACTGTAAAAGGTACACAGACTGAACTTGGTACACATATGTGACCCATAACTAGAGGTAGTGCCTTTTGGTAGTCTTAGGCCGGGGGGCCAAAGGCCTTAGGCCCCAGGAGCCCATATGTATATTTATCAAATCGCCTCTAGCGACCAAAATATGAAAGGTACAAGGACCGAACTTGGTACACATGTGGCCCATGACTAGACGTAGTGCCTTTTGGTAGTCTTAGGCCAGGGGCCCAAGCTCTTGGGCCTCAGGGGCCCAAATGTGTATCTATAGAATCACCTCTAGCGATCAAGCTATAAAAAAATAAAAGATATGTGCCTCATGACTAGAGGACAGGGTTGTCACCAGGCAACTTTAAGTGCCGGGTAAAATTTGTGTGAAATAGTAAGAAAATAGAAATTTTGATAATAGTTGTTCAATTTTTTATTGATTCTTCAATTATTTTGTAACTTTAGAGCCTTGAGAGCCAGGTATTTTGACTCAAAATCAACCTGAGAGCCGGTTTAAAATTAAGAGAACCAGGTGGTCCAGCCCGCCTCCGCCGGTCTAGTGACAACCCTGCTAGAGGAAGTGCCTTTTGGTAGACTTAGGTCTTAAGGCCAAAGGGCTTGTATGTATAAACACACCTGTACCAACCACACAATAAAAGGTATCAGGACCAAACTTGGTACGTACATGTTGCCATTGACTAGAGGAATTGACCTTTGGGAGTCTTGAATGTCTTTGAATAGTATTGGCCCTATAAAGGACTATTGTGTCCCTAGGGGCCAGCACATGCATAGATGTTCTGGAGTTGTCTAGTAAAATTTAGATTACTGTTGGGCCCAGCAGTAATTATACATGTACCACAGTAGCCTATAGTGATTTTTAAAAAGCTTAAAAACTTGTCTTGTTCTTAAAAACAAATGGTCAGAATCAAGTGAAAGTGCCATCATACATTTATGTTGTACTCTACATTTTATAATCTACAAAAGATGTGAGGTCAATGTCACATCCAGTGTTTCCGCTAAGGCCGTATGGCGCGCCATTGGCGCAGGAGCGGTGAAAATTGGCGCAACAAGTTTCTGAAAATGTGTGGGAAAGATATTTTTCTATCTTTATCGAGCCAATTTTCAGCCACAGCTCATGATTTTGGCGCAAGCGCCTCTTAAACTTTGTCAAACTTGCTCGAATCGGCGCAAGCTCAAAAACCTTACCGGAAACACTGGTCACATCAGAATCAATAATTGAACCTTTCAAACTTAAATTCACCATCTTAGTAATTAAGATTTAAAAGAATTTTATTGTCAATAACTTTACAATCTGTATGATGCTAACAGAAAGCATTAATTTACCCTCTCTGTGATGACATTGTCTGCTGGCTCCCAACTATTGTATCTGTAAAGAAAAGTCGATTTATGGTTTGTGATATATAATCATAAACAAATTAACCAGAATTACTGAAATGGAATTGAGTGCAAACACACATTATTCTCATCGTAAAAATCACACACTGTATATCAATTACAGTGGCAACTCATTAACACGTAGTTTATTGGAATCCGCATTTTAGTACTTGTTATCAGAACTTTGTGTTACTGTAAAAGTAGAAATTTTCGCGAGGTTTTTATTTTCGCGAATTTCGCGAATCAATCCTCAAACGCGAAAATAAAAACTCGCGAAATATAATGTCATTTATCGACCAATTAAAGTTTCTCTAAAAATACGTAACAAGCAAAGCAGTGAGTCTGTGCATGTAAAGCTGTTGAATTCGGAAGTTTAATCATTAAGCCAGCTAAATCACGACCGATGTAGATGGTACATATGAGGCAAATATTTCTCAAACCAATCATGTGATAGTGAAAAAAGTTGAAAGTATAATGATATATTTGGCTTTTTAGTTGAAAGAAATGGTCTTGAGACACGTCAATCACTGTTGTAATCAACTTTCCACACTGTAAAATCTGCCGATAATTGGCGATGAATGTCAAATGAATGTTGTTAATGGCGACTTGGTAAGCTTACTCGTTGATATTATGCAACTCAATTTTGGTAATCGCGAAAATAAAAACTCGCGAAATGTCTGTTAGAGGCAAAATCGCGAAAATATAAACTTTTACAGTATCCAAACAAAATTACATGTTAAATCTTAGCTTGGGACTAGGAAAGTACTACTTGTTATCAGAAAGTCTGTGTTATCAGGTTACTTGTTAACGAGTTGCTACTGTATTACTTTTGATATTAACCCTACAATTTACCTTCAATTACAATGTTCTTCACTTTTTCCAAAGTAATCTTATATTGATACTGGCCATGTGTCGTAAGCTGGCACCAATTTGCGTTGCGCAGTGATTTTTTGAGTATTTTGCACCTTTCGAGTTTGAAATTTCAATAACTTTTTAACTAAATACCCCACCCTATCAAAAGTATACATTTTCTTAAAGGAAATTGAACAAGTAATCCAAATATGACATTGAAAAAGGTGTAGGAGGTAGAGTTAAGATGTCATCTTTGAGAATATTTGGATTTTTTCGTAAAATTTTCATTTTCTTCTATCATTGCATATCACCAGACCCTCTACTGCTACCCTCCAATTCTTATCTGATTTGAAATCATCATATAATTCCCCTCCAGAAAATGTATACTCTAGGAAGGTCTTACTTATTACATTGAGTCAAAAGTCAAATTTTTGGTATTAGAATAATATTTTAAAGTTAGCATTTCCAGATCTGACATACAAACCCTACCTCCTAGACATTTTTAAATGCCTTATTTGGATTCCTTGTTCAATTTCCTTTCAGAAAATGTATACTCTTTATGCGGTGGGATGTTTAGTTCAAATTTTATTTCGATTTCAAGTTTGAAAGGCACTAAAAACTGCAAAAAATCACCGCGCAATGCAAATGTATGCAAGTACCATGTAGATTAATCATAATTTTAATGAAAATACATGTATTATCAATTCTTCATATATCCAATATTTTCACATAAAAATAAGTAGCTAGATGGTTTACCTTTAAAATAAGACCAAAATGATAAGTTTGTGTCACTCCTATGTAAAATTATTTAAGTTTGACTAATGAGAGTTAGTAAGCCCCATAGACTTTGTATGGCCCGCTTCCGCCACCTCCACCCTTGGTGTTCCAGAAACAAAGGCACATAACTCTACCACCCAGAATTCTATGCCAATGATTTTCACACCACACAAAGGTGCAAGTTTTAGCTTTAAAAAGACACCAAAATTATAAGCATAGCTTATGTAGTTAGAAACTTATAGTCAATTTATGAAGATGCCATCCGGAAAAGTGCAACGCCTCCACCTTTTTCCTAGTGTCAGTTCCAGATGCACGACCATATAGATAAAGTTGTGATGTCTCAGCTAATATACAACTTATGATATTGTATTTGGTACCAAACTAAAACTTATGATGACAGCAATACAGCCACGCCAAAATGTTTTTGTTTTTAAAAATAGTTTTTGTTTCCTCTTAGCGACATGTGGGGGGTGGAGAATGATCAGGATGAGCAAATTCTCCTTGTAGCATTCTGATGGACTGTACAGCCATGATAGATCTTGCTAAAATGGTGATATCTATAAACACACCTCCAAGAGAATTAGCCAAAATTATTAATTAGTGAGCGCAACATGCTGAAAATTCGAGGAAAATGCACCTCGGTGCATTTAAAATTTTATTCACCATACCAGAAAAAGTATTCACCATACCAGAAAAAAAGTATACATTTTTAGAAATCTTTTTCTTCAAGGAATCAAAAAGTGGCAGTTCTTTTAAGGTTAAGGGTTTAGTATGAAAACATGGTTGAACAAAGATCAAATATTACACCAGAAAAATTGTGTTTAAAGAGGCTTGCGCAAAATTATTTAAATTACCTTCAACCCAATGATGTTTTATGTCCACTAAAAGCTCTGAATGTGAATTCAAAAATGCCACTTTTAATGGGGGTGGAGTACACCATTCTTTCCTTGGTTGAACATTTCATATTTTTACATGATTTTTGTTATATTTGGTTCCATAACTTCTTATGCATACACCCTATGTCATTTTTAAGTGCATTTTTGGAATCCTCAGTTAATTTCCTGTAAAAAAATGTATACTTAAATATTGTATGGTGGGTGCAGTTTATGAAAGTTAGGACAACATTTTAATGTTGGGAAAACATACATGTCACACAAAACTGGCCCAATTCAAAACGCATGGCCATATTCTTTTTAAAATTTTATGACTAAACAGAATACTGTACTAGTTACTTACTTTTTTCCAAACCCCTTCCACTTAACATACACTTCTTTCCTTCCCTACAATGCAAATATGAAAAAAAAAGAGATTAATATTAAATCGGATACATGTCTCCCTACAGACAACATGTTTAAATATATGACAAAACAATAATTTAAGTATAATTTAATCATTTTGCAGTTTACTTTAATCAGACTTCTATGAATTCAGGTGTTTTGGTTTTACCACATGCAGTGATTTTTTTCCTTCAAACATTGCACTTGATTTCAGACTATTTTTAGAACAAAAATTGGACCTATGGTTATGACAAGGCATTCGCTTTACCATGCACAAGTGCAACAAAAACTACACACAAATCATGTTGTGTTGAATTGTTTTTGTGATATATACATGTATCCAACATGTCTAGTATACTTTGACACGTGCACATATTGCTGAAAAAACAAAATACCATGATTTTACTAACTTTTGGTGACTGATCCCATGTTTTTGACCGTATTTCACTATGATGTCATTGTGATGTCATACAGGGTATGGACAAGTATTTTTCTTGGTACTACGGTAATAGACTCATGAGATTTATCGCTATCCGTTAGTACACTTGATGTTTCGTCATTGGTTTCAGAGTTCTTATGGGGTAGATCTGTTGACCCAAGGCTACCCCCCCCCCCCTGAAAAAGGTACATTGATATTGTATTGAGATACAAGGATATTGACAGCAATTACAATCTACTTACTTCATGTGTCCTTTTTCGGATGACCTTTTCGATTTCCCAAATAGATTCCATTTTCTGAAAAAAAAAAAAGGATAAATATTTATATACAGTATCACTTGTATTGTAGGCCCCCTAATTTTTATAAGTCTTCAATTTTTTCAACAATTTTTGTTGGTTGTTATTTATTTTCAAATAAATTTTATAATTACATGACCAAAAATAAGGTTTTAAGGCGGGAAGGAAATTTTTCCATATTTTGAAAGGGTACCAAGGCATTAATGTTTTAAAGCTGTACTTGTATTACCATGCCAAAGACTTCGGCAGGGTATATTGCTTTTGACAGATTTCTTTCTTTCTTCTTCTTACGGCAACACATTGATGATGTCAGGGGTGTGAGAGCCATGGGATAACTAGAATGCGCGGTTCTCGACACAAGAATGTTCGATCACGATGCCTCCGCCTTCCACCTTTGTAATCGGACTAAGTTGAGAATTTGACCTTTCTTTTGATCTTTGACCCAAAAAAACATTTTTTACCTTTTGTCCAAGGACACCTCAATCTATAAAATCCGTTATTTAGAACCTTTAAAGCAAAATTTTGATTTTGGTGGCCATTTTTGTCAAAATGCAATTTTGCCTGATTTTCCAATTCGAAAGTACTTTATGACGTCATAATTAAGTAACACCTTGGCTGATTTTAATTATCTTGGTATCATTGGATAGGGGGTGGTCCTACCTATCTGTTAATAGCAAAACCAAATTCATAGGGGAATCTGTTCCAAAATATTTGGGACCCCCCCCCCTTTCGGAGAACGTGTTACAAAAAATGGCTCTGGAGAACAAGGGTTTTAAAAAGCAAATACAGCTAAATTTAAGTTTTTTATTCCAAATAAAAATTACAGGCACATTGGTACACTCGATTTTGATATTGAATTATTTTGTTTCAACTTGTATATTTTCAAGGTCACTATGTATATTGCATTGAACTGGACATAGATTGCTTACATACTCAGCTTTTCAAAGATGTATACTTTTTACAATAGTGTGAATAGTTGTAGAGATATTCTAATTTCAACAAGTATGATCTCAAAATTATCTAATTTGGTTAATTTAACGTAAATGGTGGCGAGCTCAAAACGCAGCCAGGGCCATTTCGTAAAACATATTTTTGTATCATACTCAATCCATCCGATATCAAACTTGGGTGAAGGGACCAGGGCCACATGCCATTTGTCACCTGACCCCTCAAATGTCACGTAGGGGTCACAGGGTAAGGTCCCCAGGGAAAGGTCGGACGATGGGGTCACCATTGACGCTTTTGATCGCTGGTCCAAGATGAACAATTTGAGACCTTAACCTTTGAAATTGGACAAAGTTGAAAATTTGACCTTTCTTTTGACCTTTGACTCCAGGGAAAGGTCGGATGATGGGGTCACCATTTACATTTTTCATCGCTGGTCCAAGGTGAACAATTTGACACCTTAACCTTTGAAATCGGACAAAGTTGAAAAATAAGCTACATTTTATGCATAAGTTATGCAAAATAGGTACTTAATTAGCATATTTTGCGCTCAAATTGCAGCTGGCACAAGCGCAGCTCTATCTGCACCTACCCACAAAATTTCATGAAATTGAATGTAGGGTGCACGGTTTGTAAAATATCCCATTGAAAAGCATTTTAAGCATAAATTATGCTACATTTCAAGCATAAATTAGTTAATTAATTGGCATATTTTACATATATTTTTATATTTTATATGCAATTTTTAGCATTTTACGCACAAATTATGCAAATTTGGTACTTACAGGGGTGTGAGTGTCAGGTGATTAAAAGGGCTGAAAAAAGCTGAAAATGATGACAAAATGCCAAAAACATGCTGAAAATGAAAGAAAAAGCTTGATTGTGAAAATGACCTTATGGTTTTATCATGCTCAAGGACACTACACATGCCATCCACCGGATTCGAACCCACAACTCTCAATGCCCGGTGATTAACAGTCAAGGATTTTCCATTAGGCTACGCATGTCCCATGCATGCAAATGTATAGATCACCAAAAAGCTAGACTCTGGTAGCAATCTCAACATTGAGTTTGGATGGTTCAAATCCATCGCTAGTTCTCGGTAATTAAGTATGATTTGCATACATGCAACATGTACTACGGAAAGTCCATTAATTGCCCTTTTTTCCCATCATGATTACAAAATCGCTGGACAGTTACACTCTAGATAAACAATTACTGGGTGTGCCACAAATCTATAGTCATATTTGGGGTCAAAAATGGAATATTTGAAAATTAAAAGACCTGTGTAAAATTAACTTTCAATAGCTCCCAGTTGTGGCAACTTGTACATAACATAGGTTATGCACTGCCTACTGATAGCAATATTGTAAATAATATTGCGTCGGGCCCACCCTGTATAATTTCGGTGTTTTTATTCGACAAAGGTGGAATAAAACCTTAAAATAATTGATCGGTAAAGGTATAAAACCAATATGTCTTTTTCCTGTAGCTCATTGTGTAGACAGACCCTGAGACAGACTATATATTAAGAAATGCTGAAAAAATGAAGACTCAGGGTTTCATTCTATGTTGTTTCAAGATTTTTAAAATTTCTCTCCCCTAGGAACACTGCAGAAATTTGAGAGCAGACGACGTTATCCGGAACCGACATTGGGGTTTTCGAGTCGAAGGGGCGGAAAAACGAGCCGGTCAACCACCATTTTCTTCAAACTTTTTTGAAAGCACCGACATTGAACTTCAAAATGAATAGCAGATGGACTTGATCGAATCGCTAACTGTAAGCAAGATACAGACTCTTTTGTAAGGGCCTATTTGGTCAATTCCACACCAACTAGGACAAAAGAGAAAAATTTCCAATCAACTTTACACTTTTTATTTTATTTTGATTTGAAAGATAAGACCCTAAATTGTAAGGATTTAATTTGGAATCATCATAACGGGCACATTTTGTACTTCAGTAGCCCTAATGAAGTTGTTGCTCTTGCATGTTTGATTTTTCTAACAAAATTGTTAAAATTAGTCAACAATTTATTTAAGCTCCATGACATATAAATTATGCATCATAAATAATTTTATTGCTTTTAAGCAATCATTAAGAGTTCACTTTTGGTAAAAATATTTTAAAAATCCATAAAAATTTACATCAAAGGCTTACTTGTAGCTCATGAATTCTACGTCAGATTTTCCATAAGACGTGTAATGTCCGTAACGTTTTTATGCATGTTTTTGTTCTAAAACAAAATCAAAGCAGTCAATTTCAGTTTCCCTTTATATTCTCTGTAAGTTTGCTTGTTGCTACTACATGATATCTTTGGATTTTGAAATAAATACTTAAATCTGACTTTATAGCCGTTACGGACATTACATTTTGTTGTTACGGACATTACACACAATTACAATATTTCATTTTAGACAAATTCATTTTGTCTTTAAAGCCTTCAAATGTGAGAGGGAGTTAGTACTAACTATCAGTATTGCCTATCTCTCTCTATTTGACTCCCAAATTTAGGTAACACATAATACCCTTTCATGGCACATTTCAGTGGATTTTGTAATGGTTTGACAAAAAAAAACCTTATAATTTAAAAAAATTGATGTTGAAAGGCAATATGCATGCACCTAAAGGTTATTTCAGAGTTACTCATAATATAAGATGTAAAATGAGCAGTTTTGCAGATCTATATACTTTACCTGAGAAATTTAGAAAAAAAGTATAAAAAATGTAATGTCCGTAACGTTCCCTGGTATTGGGGTTTTCAGCGAAGATTGACCTCCTTCATTATTTAAAGACATGTTTGCTTTGTTTGAAAAGCATATTTACAGAGAAAATTGCTATATATGCCAAACCAATACCAGTAAACATGATCCTGGTCTGTAATTTTTCAAAGTTGTTCAAAAATATGTCTGAATACATCTTAAAAAATACTGGTTCTCGGAACCACACGATCCCCCTGGCCGACGCGATCAGGAAAATGTAAAATTCAGGGAAATTTGACATCATGACCTTGGACCTTCAGATGTGACCTTTGATCTCAACAACATATGAAGATTCTTATATTATATCCACAAACCAAGTTTGGTTATCAGACTTCAACTTTTCAAATTAGGCCAAATTGACATTTTCAGCCTATTTTACAACTTGACCTCAAATGACCTTTGACCCTAGTATGTGACCTTTGACCTCATCAACATATTTGGATTCTTATATTATATCCATAAATCCAAGTTTGGTTCCAATCGGACTTCAACTTTCAAATTAGGTCAAATTGACATTTTCAGCCTATTTTACAACTTGACCTCAAATGACCTTTGACCTTGGTATATGACCTCTGACCTCACCCACAAATGCGGGTTCCCATGAAGCACCCATGACCCAAATTTGGTTGAAATCTATCAAAGTATGCAGAAGTTAGAGGCAAAATTAGGTCAAATTGACATTGTCAGCCTATTTTACAACTTGACCTCAAATGACCTTTGACCTTGGTATGTGACCTTTGACCTCACCCACAAATGCGGGTTCCCATCTATCAAAGTATGCGGAAGTTAGAGGCATATGTCAACCCTTTTCACAACAACAACAACGCTGACACCAACAACGCCGACGCAGACATCCACTACTATGCCATAATCCCCCTTCTACTTTTCAAGCCAGGGGGATAAAAATGCAAGCATTTTAAGTGAAAAGTAATGAATTTAAGCTTTTCAAACCCTTATTACACCTGGAAAAAACAAGTGCTGTTATTTAGATTTGATTTTATTTTGAAGAAGAGGGATCATACTTAATATCTGAAGTGGAAATTTGACCAATAATTTATTTTCAACATTAAAAAATTGCTCCTTGATATTCCAAATTCAGAGCGTAATATCCGTAACGTTTTTGGCGTAATGTCCGTAAGGAGGTGTTACAGCGCCTGGTCAATAGCTAACAATATTTGTTCATATTTTTGAAGAATGTTTTAATGGGTACAACTTTATCCCAAAATAAGATTCATCTCACAAAAGAATTCACAGAGTTTTGCCGAGATGTCTCACTCCAAAAAAGTCTTGTCCTTTTGGCGTAACGTGCGTAACGTAAAGTTTGACGACCTGTATATAAAAAATGTGATTGGTTCAATTTCTGGAAACTGATTAATATTAAAGCCTCAAGTGTTTTCTTGTAAACTAGTTAATAACATTTGCTCAATGTTTTTGTAAGTGTGCCTGTGAGTTACGCGGAAGAAAAAAGAACGCTCCGAATGTAATGTCCGTAACGGTGGAATTGCCCATTTACATAAATAGATAGCAAATGGAATTACAATATTACACCCTATATGGTAAGTTGACATTTCACCCATATCACTTCAAAATTGAATTTGCTTAGATTTAAATCATAATAAGCAGAAATTAAAGGGACTAGCCTAGATTCCACCTCATTTTGGGTCTTGTTTTACACAATGTACAGTATAAAAATGACAGTTTGATTAGAATTCTTTGATTTTATGAAAGTTTGTAGTCACATTTCAAATGTAATCAAATGTGAACTATGTAAATTTTGCTATTTGTGTGCTGTCGTTCCATGAAGTTGTGCTGTCAGACGTAACTCTTTCGTGTCCACATAGTTATGGCCATGCGTTTTAAGTTGGGCCGTTTTCGCGTCACACCTTTTTACAAAAATAGTCAAACTAAAAACTGTGT
>JXSR01S038014.1:87377-109897 GCA_000969725.1 Ophiothrix spiculata
AAACTAAAAACTGTGTGTTTTATAATTCATTTGTTTGTAACGGCTACACCTTACACCTTAGGTGGATAAAAGTATACATTTTCTGAAAGCATTTTTCCTGCAGAATTCAAAAATGTAACTTAAAATGACAAGGGGTGTAACGTACACAGAGGAGTTATGTATCAGAAAAGTACCAACAAATTTTCAAAAAAGTAAAAATTTTGAAGAATGTATTTCTGAAATTTGGTACTTCTCACTTAACTTTTAGTTGCATATTTGAATTCTTCAGAAACAGAACTTTCTAAATTGACGTATGACATTAGGTTTCATTGCAATGTTTAACATATTTTGCGCAAAGGTTTTTAGAAATTCACATTTTTTTAAATATTTTTATATTTGTTCAACCATAGTGTTTTCATACTTGCCCCTACCATCACAACAAAACCATTTTTGGATTCCTTGAAAAAAGAGCTTTCTAGAAATGTATACTTTTCCTAGAGTATGGTGGATACTTTTCAAGTTATGACATTTTAAATGCACGGAGAGGCATTTTCTTGGAATTTTGACTTGTGCCGAGCGGCCATATTCTTATTAATGATGGTATTAATTACTAACAAAACAAAGTTAAGATTTTTTAATGCAAATAGCATGTCATATGAGTTGCAAACATCTACCATCATTTTACTTTTATATGTAATGTACTTTCTCCATATTTCAATAAATAGACAAATTTGCTGATCCTGATCCACCTGATCCTGATCCCCCTCCACGCAGCAATTTCGTTGATTGACTGGTAATTAACTGGTAATTAGTGGAATTTCAAATAAGTTTTGGCACTTGTTTCAGTTCAAGCATGATCCCAAATGTTTAAGCTTAAAGACCTAATTTGCCTATGTACATGGTATATTTCATATAGAAAAAAACAAAATGATATCAGTTTCCTCGCGCAGATGTGACATCTCCACCTATTTATAGGCCCAGTTCAAAATGCATGGCCTTATGTCTGACATTCCTTATTTCTGTGGTTAAAAAATTGATGATGAATACTCCCTTTAGTCAAGCTTTTCATACTAAAAGTCCACCAGTACATGTGGTGTGTACATATACTAACACTAACAAATTATCTATCAACCATATCAAAACACATCCCTTTTTCCGAAGAGGGACTGGGTGCAATTTGGTGTCCATGAGACAGTTATGTCTGACAAACTTTAGGGCTCTTGATTATAAATGAAGAGCTTGTTTCCAAAACCTCTTACATCTACCCCGACATTTGATTCCTTTCAAATATTCACTTTCTGTTGCAATTAAAATTGATAAATGTGCTCAAAATACATTCCAATTGTGTACTACTTTCATTGTAAATATTCTACTATACACACAAATGCATTAAAAGTGGGAACGAATATTTTGCAGAAGTGGATAGAAGAGGTTTTGCAACCAAATAAGACCTTTTTAACTGTTTTTCTACATGTATGTAAGTATGTGTTTATATTACTCCTCATACCAAACAATAAAAAATTGGTCTATCTTATTACTTCTTACTCTGGCAGGTGATTATACATTTCCGTCAACAACCGTAACGTCCGCAACAACTGTAATGTCCGCAACCAATAAGGGATGTTTTCCTAAAATAATTGAAATACTACACAGATTTTCAGCAAATCATATGAATTAACTTTTTTCTAGAACTACATTAAAAGTTAGTATACGCATAATTTGACTGAACTTTCCTTCTGTGAAGTGATAATCACAGAAATGTGTTGCGGACGTTACATGATGTAATTGTTGACAGAAAATTACTCTATTTGAATCAGTTTAGTAAATATTTACATCTAATGGCTTCAAATGTTTGTTATTTTTCTTTAGTTCATGTTCATCAAGTTATTCCTCTAGCACTTCTCCCCAATGAATTATCATATGGCCATGCATTTTTAAGTGGTCCCATTTCTGTTACATCATAGAAATTTTACCAACTTGCATCGCTCTAGCTTTAATCCAATATATTTTTATTATTAGACCTTCAACTCCCATAAAAGTATACATTTTCTGAAAGGAAATTATCCAAGGATTCCAAAAATGCAACTTTCAAAGCCATAGGGTGAAACCAAAAAAGGTTATGGGTCAAAAACTGATGAAAAAATTGGAAAAAAACATGCTTTTGAAAAAAATTTGCCACAAAAAATCTGAAGACCCTATACCAAAAAGGAGTTCATATTTCAATTTTTCAAAGATATCCCTTTCAACAACTCACTGTATCTCTTTAAACAGGAGCATACCGTTGTTGATTCATGATGAATCCACAGTTGATATTCAAATAAGCGCGTCACGCACGACACAGCGTACACGGAGGTGCGTTTACGCAATGCACATAAACTGGTGCACTGTTCGTCGCGCGTTGGGAACTTGAGTACGTGCAAGGACTGGCGCTTGACAATTTAAAAACTAGCATTTTGTTTCAGATTCTTCAAAGTATTTTTATTGAGATGAGTATATGTTAAATTGAAAACATTTAGAATTTGATTTTTCTTATACGTTTTCAGGAAGATTTTCGTAATTAGGATATGAAATATTGATAATTTGATTAATTGGAACTTTTAGAATAACTTTAACATACTTTTTAACAGATAACAACATTAAGTAAAAGCTTGTGCAAAGATAACATGAAAATTGTATGGTCCAAAATTTATGCTCCACCCGTTCACCACCGTGGAAAATTGGGTACCTGGTGCCAGTAAGTTAGTAATTACTCTTAGTTAAGAGAATTCAAGGAACTATTTCAACTTGATATAAATTGCCATTGAAATTTCCTTCAATTTGGTACTAAATATAACTTTATAGGACATATATTTCAGAAGTTACGGGCTGTCAAACTTTTATATGATCGCACAAATGTTACGGTGCCACCTATTCAGGGGACCACATTAAAACGCATGGCCATATAGGTGGCAAATGTGCAGAATAGTCAACAGTTTTTGGATGATTAACTCTTTTAAACCTTTTGGCAAACATACTATTTGAGCTGATGCAGGTAAAATTGAACTGAAAATCATCAAATTATCAACAAAAATCAATGTTGGCAAAGTGGATTTTATACTAATCCAATTGTAAGATTACCCAGTACTTAATTAATATGCTGTGAACACTTGAAGATCATTATTTTTTTTAATTTTGGAAGTATGTGAAGTATTCTTCACTTGAAACCGAGATGGTTTGTCCAAACCGAGATGTTTTTTATTTTACGCATTAAAATATACGGGCAATACCACGCCTGGTCCACGGATGAATACGAATCAAATCTGAGTAAACAGTCTGGGTAAACAGGCAATTTATTACGCAGCCATCCTCCTCTGGATCTGGACTGGAGGTCACGTCTCGTGAGTAGGATTCAGGAGGTGAGTACTAATTTAAGGAACTTATGAAAGTTCAATAATACGTGTAAATAAATAAATATTCTACCCTGTCGACAGAACCAGATACAGTCAGAATACATGATCATGAATCATGATGATCAGGGGCGGACTGGTTTCTCCAACCGGCCGTGGCAAAAAATATTAAAGCGGCCCTTTCAACCATGGCAGCGAAGCTATCGTAGCATGTAGCGGGTTGGGTCCAGGAGCCTGTCTTATGGTCCCGCGCCCGGTGGGGTCCAGGGTAGTCCTGGCACCATGACTTGACTTAGTGTCAAGTCATGGGAAATACTATGTAGTAAAACTGCCATTTAAGGCAAGCATGTGTATACAGAGCATCTTGAGGCTAAGTCCACACCGCAAATTCAGCCAAAATATTGAAGTTGCTTACAAATTTTATGATTAATATGCTTCTTGAGAGTCTTGTGCATCTCATGATAGGTAATTTGTTAACATTTAGAATCACAATGTGTGATTTTGAGGCCAAAACTTACCTTGTAAGCTGCAACATTGGGTTTCCGAATTTGACAACCTCAACTTTGTTTATGTCCAGATTTTGGATAATAAATTTCATCTTTGGATTTAAATTAGTTTTGTAATGATTCTACACTATTTAAAGATGTTGTCTGTGTTGAGAGAAATTTTTTTGGGTTTTTAATTTCTTAATTATTTCATGTCAAAACTTAGAAAGCTTAAACGGCAATGTAACTCCACATATTCCTTGTAACTCTGGACACTTGGTCCTGAGTTACAATTATTGGAACTAGGGTCCAGGGGTGATGCCCCGTAAAAATTTGGATTTAAGCAAATTTAGGAGTCAAAGAACGCGTATTTAGTGACTATTTTTGAAGTAAAAATCATAGAAACATGCACAACACATTCTTTCCTTTTTCTTCTTAGTTCTTTGTGAGTAACCGGTCCTGAGCGGCCCAAAACCAAGCGGCCCATGTGGCGATCGCCAAGAACGCCACCGTTGCCAGTACACCTATGCTATGTCCTATGATGATGATACTAAAATCATGAGTGATCCAACCAAAAAAATTGAAGGGGATGGCAAATTAGCAAAAAAGTCATGCTAATTTAATTTTATAGCATATGAGAATACATGCGGAAGAACTGTCAAACCGTAATACTAAATGGCTGCCGTGGTCATTTTGTAAGGCTAGCTTTAGCATGTAGCTGTAGTTGTGCAAGACATGTCATGATGTACATTGTATAACTCTTGTCAAAAGTCTTGAGTACATGTCATGATGATGTATGAGTAACGTCATAGTAAGACTTGATAATCATCTGAAAGACAATATTTTTGCATACGTAGTATTTAATTGTTTACATTCCAACAGTATGTATATTGGTGTTTGCATGTTGAGCCGAGATGTTGAGAGCTGAAATGCAATGAAAACGAAAAATTTAAACTTACCAGTTTATTTCAATCCCGGTCCGCCCCTGTTTCATTCGGGATTTGATTTCAATTTCTTCAAAAAATGCCGGAAGTCAAGACTCTTAATTGACCTTTCTTAATTGTTGATATTCAAACTTTAGCACATAAATTTATGAAAATATCATACTAACACATTACATGTTATAACACAGATATACATCCATACACGAAAATTTTACAATACCAGTGATTGATAAAGTTTGAATATTTAGATGAGTCATTTTACGTATTATGCCATTTTTCAAAGTCAAAATTGCTTACTTGGACGAGGTAATTACGACCTTCAAATTCCAATTATTACACTACATTTCCAGTCGGTTAATAATTATCGTCGTGCTAACTGTGATTTTCCAATTTTTTTAAAAATACTACTAAATGTGTATTTTTTTCAAAACATGGCACTTAGTTTAAACAAACCTAGTATTTCAAAAAAAATAAAACAATGATTCGGTAGTTTGATGTAAATTTAGCAAAGTTCTGGCTAAATGAAATCCATCCTAGTTATCCAAAGATGCCAAATACACGTGATTTCAATAGTTAAAAAAATAATATCCGATTCATCTAAGCATTTTGCTTATAAATGTAATGATAAAAATGTTCAATATGCTTAAAAGTTAATAAAACTATGAAACACACTTATTTCAAACCGATCTGTTTATCAAAATGATCATTTTCATGATTGCAAAGAGACCAAATACACTACGCAATTCGACTGCGAGAAACCAAATACACGTCTTCTACCCAAAAATCCATATCCTAGAAAAATGCTGAAATTCTTTCTTAGAAGGAAAAAAATACTAAAATTTGCATGGACACGTGAGAAAATGATGTTTTCTATGATTTTAGTTGATTTTGAAATGAAATCAATAAGTAAAATGTTCAAATACAATGATTCTGATTCATCGCATATTGCAACTTCTCACGCAATCCAAATTCCATGCATCTAGAATACACGGGTATACGTACATACCGTACACATGGATCTTTTCTTGCAATTTGCGACTGATAAAGTGAACGAGAAAAAATGAAATTAACCTAAATAGGTATGAGTAGCCTTGCACTAAAATATTATGGGAACATCTTTTCGAAAAAATTGACACTTAAGTAAATATTTCAATGAGATTCCAAAAACACGTACTCAATTTCGAACACGGACAAGTGTATTTGGTCTCCCGTTTGATGCGTAACTCGAAACCAAATACACCGACGTCCTAATTTTGCTAACTTTTCCAAATCGGGCAACGGGACGCCGATCGGAGACCAAATACACGTGGTCGCTAATATGAGCTTAAATATTTTTTTTTTGTTTTAATTTTGTTCAAGGCACGGAACAAAATGAATACAGACAAATTCATATGTCGTGCGTTGGGTACAACAAAGAGGTGGAGGAATAACGGATTTTGAAAATTCGCACTACATTTTTGTAATGAATATTCTGAAAGATCTTGGCCTTGAAACCTCATTTTATACCTAATTCAGTATACCTTACTTATTCACTCTTAAAGTGCCGAAATTGTTTTTTTTTGGCTCAAATTCTTAAGCAGCGCAACTTAAATTTGTATGGGTACATTTTTGAACTTGAAATTATTTTTGTTAGTAAAAACAAATATCTTGGATTGATTTTCTAAAATTTGTCATAAGCACCTAACATTCTAAAATTTATCAAAAATGAACCAAACTAGATTTCAACCCAAATTCAAAAACCCTCTATTAGTTCAAATCAGTTGAAACCCTAAGCCGACTGCGCACCGTTTTAAAGCTACATCCTTTTACTATTAAAATTTTAATGTTTTTGACAAAATTGGTTTCAACAATTTGCAAAGTGATAAATGGCTAAGTTCCATGAACTTATTTTAGAACATGGATTGTTTTGCTCTACCCAGTGTATGTTTTTATCACCCTGTAAATTGAATTGAAAAATCTGTGAATACCTTTCACATAAAGTAATCTTTTTGAAAATGTATACTTTTACAAGGGCTGTGAAATTCCTTTTCTTAGCAAACGAACACAATTGAATATGCCAGTACAAGAAAACCCGAACTCCAATAGCTCCCTCCTGTAAATTATACTTACAAAATATTTATAAATGAACACAAATCTCTGAAAATGCTTTCACATCACTTAAAAGCATTTCCTCGTCTATATGATATATCCCAATCGTAGTGTCGCATTTGACCTTGTAGTTGACTTTTTAAGACATTGTTAGATAATTGTTATTGTATATAGTTGGTATATATTTAAACAACCAGTACAAGAAAACCCAAACTACCCTCTGCAACTATAATAACAATTATCTAACAATGTCTAAAACGTCAACTATATACAAAGTCAAATGTGACACTATGATTGGGATATAGACATGGAAATGCTTTTTAGTGACGTGAAAGCATTTTCAGACATCTGTATGCATTTATATTTTTTTACAGAAGGGAGCTATTGGAGTTGGATTTTTTTTTGTACAGGCGTATTCAATTCGAACTCGCCTCGAATTGTGTCACATAAAGGAAGTACTAATCTTATTCTCAACTTCGCCAAACATACAAATCAAACGCTTCACTAATATTATACAGGGTGTCCAAAAATTAACTACATATTTTTAAATGTTAATAACTTGAAAACTTAAAATAGTATTACAAATTTAGACATATGTATTGATAGAGGAGACTTGTAGAATTATTTTGGTACCAAACATATCATGCAATGAGTAATCTCCTAAGAGAGCAAGAAGGTCTGAAAGTTCAAAGTGGTTCAGCCACTGAACCATACAGTGTTGACACTCTTCTGTCAGTTCACCTTGACGACATGACGCATGATACAGCTAAACAGTTTAGTATGGCTTTATTAGTTAACATTTTCATGAAGAATCATATTGCCCAAGAAAAAACACCCTAGCCCTTTTACACTCATGATTTAAGTATGCCCGATTACTTTTTTGGACAATCTGAAGGACAGTTCATCTCAACACCATGGACTCTTCCTGACTTGAAACAGAACATTTCCAGTGAAAACAGGAAGATCAGAAAGAACACATGCACAAACGTCCAGAACTTTGTCGCAAGAGTAAAAAATGTTGAAATCTGCAAGAATGCCATCTAGAACATAGATTAAAAACAATTTATTAACTTATCAACATCAAAAGGGGTATATACAATACTAAAAAACATAAAAACCGACGTTTCGAACAGATAAAACTAATCTTTAACAAGGAAGATAAAAACACAAGACAACCTAATACAACAGCAGTAGAAAAGCAAATGACTAATACTGTATAGGTATGTACATATAAAAATAGAATACAACAGATCACACATTCACACAACAAAAGATAAAATTGACAACATTAATGAAGTGAGAATGGTCAATAGACTTGTAAAAGTATGGAAAGCCAATTAGTTAAAACAAATATGGGTATGGAATGCCATTCCGGTCAAAAATAGAAAACAAGATGAGAGCTGAAATTGAGGTGTGTGTGTGGGGGGGGGGGGTCAATTTGGAAATTACCAAAAGCCTAACGAAATGGGGACCACTGTATACACACATCCACACTCATTAACTGCAGAGCCCGCCTAGGTGGGGCAGCCATGCGTTGGCTCCGCCTCCCAGACCCTACAGTGGAATGTAGACAGTGCCAAGGTGGCCCAGTTTTGGAAACAAGAAACATAGTCTGAAATACTTGGCAGCTTAATCTTGACAAGAAGAAGGTAATTTAAAATGTCCCTGTGAGTGTAACTTTCAATGTTTGTTGCGGGGTAATCTTGTTGTGCACCATTTAAAAATAAGCATAATACTAGAGTTACGCTTTGACAAATGAAAAATTTCTTAACGAGCACTATATGTAATTATTAAGACAAAACCACACTCAGACATCTTCGTATTAACATTGTAAAAGCTGTTATGCTGCTTGGTTCATTAAAATATTGATGAATGATTCCCTTGTCAAACATTGATCCCTCCCTTGCATATGTGTCGCACTATTGTATTTTTCTTCTCAGTATGAAAGTGCGCTCTTTACGTTTGACGTATTTTACGTTTAAATTGAATTTAAAAAAATGGTAATTGCATCATGTTTAGTACCAAAATAATTCTACAAGTCTCCTCTATCAAAACATATGTCTATAGTTGCCATGCGAATCTTGGTTTTAAAGCTATAAGCATTTAAAATGTGTAGTTAATTTTTGGACACCCTTTGACAACGCAATAACGAGATATAGATCACCTCGCAGAATGTCGCAGAACAACTTCGGATTAACGCATGGATAACAATAGGGATGACCATAGAACACGCTGTGGCATATCATTACCATGAAGCGGCTTATTCTTGCTATAATCAGTTTATTATCTCAGAGAATAACCGCTCAGGGGTTGGTACACTCTTTGACCGGGATGTATCGTTCCCTTTTCTCTTCTTCCCCACTTTTACAGGTGTTAGACCTAACTGTAAGGAAAAAATACAAGGACATTATACAAGAGTGGCATCTAATGCACAACACGCAGTTGCATGTAACACAAAGGTAGCCCAGTTTATGACGCAAGACCACTTATTATACATAGTCCTCTTATTACCCGTATCACCCTTATGGTAAGGCTGCGATCACATAGAAATATACGCATTGGTATACGGTATACATTATTCGTTATTCGCTCCTGGGGAGGCACTCATGTGATGAAGTTTGATAAGGATAAGAAATTTCAACAGTATGAGTGCCTCCCCTCGGGAGCGTATAGCGAACACCATATACCGTATACTTCAAAGTCATCGCAGCCTTATCCACTTGTTAATCCGAGGCTAGGTTCTGTGGCCATTTAAAAGTGACATTTTTCAATTTTTCGGTCACAAACGTTACTTTGGAAACGCCCTGTACATTATTTGCTATTCGCTCTTGGGGAGGCACCCATGTGATGAGGATAATTGATGAGGAAATTTAGAACAGTATGAGTGCCTACCCTAGGGAGCGTAAAGCGAATACTATATACCGTATACTTCTATGTTTTCGCAGCCTTATCCACTTGTTAATCCGAGCCTGTTTAGTGTTTACGATATTCCGCGAGGTGATGTGTATCTCTTTATACAACATTTGATAATATTTTGATATTTAACTGTCTATGACAAATTAATTTTTGTGCATGACAAATTATTTTTTATTCATGACAAACTAATTTTTCAGCATGACTAATTGTCATGAGAAAGTCGTCATACTAGACCGTTTTTCATGACTAATTATAATTCGTCGTTCAATACTAGTATGACGAATTCCACGACAAATTATAGTTTGTCATACTAGACCATTTTCATGACAACTTATTATTTGTCAAGTGATGAAACACAATTTTCAGTGTACAAATAAATCAAATCAATAAGATAAAACATAGCGGAAGTGTATCCTGAAAACAAAAAACATGATCTGTGTGTAATTTCCATTGAAAATCAGTTTTGGTCAGTTTTTCATTTGACCCAGCGTGCCATTACGGAATGCCACGTCCCAATCATATGTCCGATTTTCACAAAAATGGTCTTTAAATAAGCGCAAGGCTTAAAGGAAAAAGTCAAGAAGTTTCAGCGCGAAAAATACCAAACGGCGGAGGTATAAGAAAAAATGTCGGAGGGTGGGCGGATTAAAGATAATTCTATTCTGGATAAACTTGATGTGACTTTAAAACAGTTAATATATCGCGATATCGGCCCCTCGATTACGACAAGCCGACACACACAAAATATGAAAAGCCTTACATTAAGTGAAAAGTTCAAACTTTTCACTCTGCTCACTCAACAATGTCCTGGGACAGGATTAAGTCAATATTAATTTATTTAATCGTGCATTTTTCAAATAATCGTCAAATAAACCTGGTTATATTTCTCATTCTTTCATTCAACACAAATTTTACACGTAATTAGCACCTTTATATTATGAAAGGGGGCGATGAAATTAAATACATGCTGGATAAATGAAGCAATATCATTAACCAAAACAAATTTTAGTGTTTCGGTGCCTTAAGAGTTTGGTTTGTGTTTTTATTCTTTAACGAGCATTTGTTAAATCGCTTTAATTGTTGCATAAATGTTTTATTAATCATGAAAAGAAGCCGAGAGTTTAAATTATTCTTTATTTCCCGAATCACATGAAATACTCCAAAATGAATGAACAAAATATATTACTTATTTATCAAAATGTTTTAGCCTATTAATAAAGAATAATTATTTTTAAACATAAATTTGTAACAAAAGGGATTACATTATTTTTACTTACATATTTGTAAGTATAATGTTTAAAAAGACAACTTCAAACCTCCTCCACCCAAGGGGCAGGGGGTAACTAGGTATTTTAACCAGGTATTAAACCACCCGCGGGCTAAAATATGTGAGACCAGGGCTCTATTTCATAAAGATTTAAGAATATTCCTAAGTTGGTCTGCAGAACAATAATCATTTATAAATCCACAAATATCTTAGACTTTGAGAACAATGAGTTCCATTTCCTAAAGCAACTGTGGATGATAAATGTTAAATTAATATCAGTTTATGAAATTCCTATTCCAAAGTTGTTAAGAAAATTTAAAACGAAACAGAAAAGTTCCTATCTTTATTCAAAATGTTCTTAACTTTAGGTCTGATCTTAATTTGACTATATTAGGTCAAAGGTCAATTACCCACAACTTCATCTGTATAGGACAAAGGCAGAAATGTTTGAACTATTCAAATATATTGGCCTTAAGTTGGGAAATTTGATCATTTCCAAGTTGAAAATGTTCAAAAATGTCTTGTTCTGAAGTAACTTTACAAATTTATACTTAAGAATATTCCTAAATAGCTTTATGAAATAGAGCCCTGGACAGGTCTCGAGACTACAGGGTATTAAAATCGACCTGGTGCTTTGCAACTCTCACATTGGGTCTCAAATTTGACTTTTCAGTCTCTGATAGGGTACCAAATCAGTAAAACTGGTTGAATCTATTATTTTGGTGTATCAATTGCCAATTAAATGCTTAAAAAAACTATATTATAAGCGTCAGTGGTAAACTTATTCGCATTATATAAATTGTACACAGGGAGTAAGAATGAGTTTTGTATTTAAAAAAATTACTTTGTGTGTTTTGTATCTTTTGGTCTTTTGTATCTTTTGATCATGTGCACAATACCATTCTTTTAATACCTTCTTGTAGCATGTGTAGTATATTACTATTTGATACTTTGTAAAACGTAATGAACACATTGATATTTTTGGCGCTCAATAATGTCTTTTTATCATTATATACATTGTATAAGTTAGATTAAAATAGATTTAATGCAGAACTTGTTAACAAACTTCAATTTCAATAACCGATGTTTCCAAACTTTTAAAGATATAAGCATGGAATTGATGCACAATTTGTTGGTATGTCACGTAACAGTTATTGTATCTAAATTGTACAGAAAAAATACCGCTCACATCGTTAGCAGCATACCATGATCACGTCATTGCCGCCAATTGAAATAAACAATGTCACGTGACCTCATTTACTTTTAAATCGATCACTCTACTTTGGAAATAGTATGTGATTTTAAATGCACTACAAAGTTTGTTTGAATTCAGAAAGTAAGGTGCTCTTTATGCTGCATTCACACATTGTTGAAATAATGTTATATCATATACTATACGCAGTTTTATTGTCATGAAATGTTTTGATCTTTAAATAACTGGTAAGTAATTTTCATTCTTTTTATTTATTTATTTATTTATTTATTTATTTATTTATTTATTTATTTATTTATATAGAAAATCTTTTATAGATGATTTATATCTAATCATCATTATTTTGAAATTGGTATGGTTAGGCTATACCATGGCTAGACCATACGGTACCAGGATCTTCTAGATTTTGTGATGACAGACCTAAGAACTTGATACAGGCATGTGTTTCTGAATATTTTAGCAATTTGAGTATTAAGTAGAAGATTGACATTGGGCTGAAGTTTATAAACCTGCAATGCCAAGTAGCCTTTTTATTCTTCATTTCTTGTAAGTAAATAATCGACTGATTAATCTAGCATTTACTTACAAAAAATTGCCTGATTTATTTACAAAACTGAACTTTCCTTATGACAGCATTAATTGCTAAAATTTCAGTAAGGTCCCTTTAAAAGGAGTTTTATGACTACCGCACATTAAAGTTAATTAACAGTTTGTTGCAGGATACATGCTAAGGTATAACCAGGTTATTCGTGATGTAAACCACGCTATCTACCGAAAAGGGATTCGATTTGATATAGAAATTGTTGAGTTATTTGCGAAAGCATTAATGTGCTTGGAAACTACAACAAACCAAAAAGAAGTTTCGATTTTTGTATAAAATACCAGAACGGATATTGTTTCCAATTTGCATTAGCTGTTAAGTCTGCTAGCGTATCACTTAGGTACATAATCAATTAGATAAATAGTTGCTCGTCCTATCTTTCATTTCGCTCATCCATGGCACCAATCAAGTAATATTATGGTCAATAGTATCTACAGGTACTTAACGATCTAATTAATACTAAGTCTGCTCGTCCCAGGTTCTGAATTGTTCCGAATGAAGTAACTCGGCTTGGGGAGTTGCTTGGGTCTAATTAATTGCTAAAGCAAGATATTTTTCTTGGCTAGCTTTTCGGCCCATTATCTTTTTGGTATAACTTGATAATAATCTCGTCTTCTCAAATATTAACGATATAAATCTTTCACAATTTTTCCATACAGATTATCTGCAAGAACTGTTAAGTTAAAAGTGAAAAATGTCATTTACTTCTTTTTTGACAATTTATTTTACATACATGTTTGTTGTTAAAATATTTCCTTCTAGGTAATGGTCCCGGTAATGGTTATTTAAGTTGAACAAATCTAACCCTCTGTATTTATCGGGTCAAATATATAGAGCAAACACAAACTTGGCGGTTTTATGTTTTGAATTTGCTTTACGTAAATAAACAAAATGGCTAAACGCTAATTGATATTAGATTAAACAGAAATGCAAAAGGTGGGATTTGAAGTATATGATATTCGAAATGTGTTGTACCGAGTCAGTTATTAGCCTAATATAAGTTTGACCTTGAAAAGTGTATGTAAGTTGGGATTAAAAATTTATTTTTTGTTTCATTTTCGTATTTAACAATTTTTTCCATTTACAGCACTGCAATAAAAAATGTCCCTGGATATATATTATATATATTCATTTTTTTATTCGGTAAAAGTCAAATGAAGCACATTCATAAAATATATAAATTACTTATTATTAAAAAGATTGTTGTTGAAATACCAATTTAATTACATATATCTAGAATAACGTGTCAGATATTCGAATTTTAACAATACAAGGGAATTTATTTATTTATTTATTTGTTAATTAATTTATTTATATATTTGCTTATTTATGTATTTGATTATTCATTTATTTATTTGGTTGTTTATTTATTTAATCAATTCTCAAGAGGAGTTATGATATTATTTACAACGTTAATTTACAGTTAATTAAACACAAAGGTCTTGATTTAGAGGCTAGAAACACTTTACATTGTGTACCCGAAATATTTTTTTACAGTATAAAGTATTTCGTAGGCAAATATTTGACGGTATATTCAAATACTTACGGTGTTTTTTAGTCTTTTTACAGTATTTAACGGTAATTTTTGATGGTAATATTTTACAGTGTAGATTTTAAACTTTGATTATTTTTATGTAGTTTCAAATGCTTCCTTTATATTTCTTATTAGAATTAATGATGGCGATATATATGCAAGTAATCTTCACTTATATCATAATTTTCAAGTATGACAAATCGCAATTCAGTGCACAGTAATTACAGGTCATTAGTAGCATCATTTAGATACTTGCACCAATTGACTGGTAAGTAGCAAAGAATTTGTACTTTTAATGGGTTAAAACATGATCAGTTTTTGAATAACATTTGTGGAACTCAAACGGTTTCTATCAAAAATTTGATGTTGTTGTTATTTTTGGCATTTTGATTACCAATTTATCATGTTTATGCCACATGTACAATGACAGGATTTTGTCATTATCTGTCGGAAATGATAATAATAATCATTAACATTTTCTTTTAAACGACAAATTGCAATTTAGGTACTCATTACGATTTTGAGTGTTGGCAATTTTACATGTTTTATGCTTTAATACAATTGTCATATATTTGTTACTTGTCATCGTTTTTTCTTCTATATTGTAGTACACATGAAGAGAGCAATAATGATTTTATGCAGTGTAGTCAAAATATCAATCAAAATTGAATTATTTTGCTAAGTTAATACCAACGCATGCAAGATATATGTCTGCCCAAAGTATATATTTAAGATGAAAAGACTTGCAGAGCTTAAAATTGCGATTTTTAGTCTTTTCCAATTGACAGACTTGTTGTTTTTTTAGTCTTGTCCAATTGACAGACTTATTCTTTTTTAGTATTTTCAAATTAACAGACTTATTTTTTTAGTCTTTTCCAATTGACAAACTTATTCTTTTTTAGTCTTTTCCAATGGAAAGACTAATTCTTTTTTAGTCTTTTCCAATGGACAGACTTATTCTTTTTTAGTCTTGTCCAATTGACAGTATTACTCTTTTTTAGTCTTTTCAAATTAACAGACTTATTTTTTTAGTCTTTTCCAATTGACAGACTTGTTGTTTTTTTAGTCTTGTCCAATTGACAGACTTATTCTTTATTATTGTTGCAGTCATATCGTATTAAGTTCCGTAGGACACTCATAGCTTAGCAGAATAAGTCCTGATTTTTAAATCTTCGAGTATTGAGAGTCGTGTGGAAAGAGTACAAGCATTCTTCAGTGTTGAGAAGGTAACAGACTCAGGGGGAAAGTTGTGGTGATCCCCTCATCTTGGTTCTTTTCCATTACTTAATTTCTTTATCGCCTGTACAGCACTTTTAACTGATAAATTATAAACTGATATACTTTTTATTAAAGGTTTATAAGTAATCATTTAGTCATTATCAAATGAGTATATAACCGACAACCTGAACTCACCATGGTAATCATTGTTGTTCGTCATGTGTTCGTTAGAAGAACGTTATCCATACAGTTTGTTCAGTATGGGTACGTTCAATTCGTTATTCATACGGTGGTGATCCGTTTGGCACGCGTTCAATATGTGAAACGTTTGTACGTTATTCGTACGTTTGGGATCTATACTTCAATGTCTAGAGTAGTCACTTGTAGTCAGTTTATCATCTTCATCTTGTTCAGAATTTCGACAATGAAACCCAACTTAGTACCTGGTACCAAATATGCTAACGGATGCTTATCTTTAACAGGGCTCCAAGATGTTTTTAAATTCAGTTTTTGAATGCATGTGGATGGCCGGAGTACCCTGAGAAAAACCTGCGGAAGTGAGCATGGTCTGAATACCAAATGCGCATAAAGCGCCGGGCACAAGAATCAAACCCGGGACCTCATTGGTGCAAGGTGAGGGAACTACTGCTGCGCCAACCCCCCCTTTATTCTTGAACATCCGACCCACACGTTTACCTCTTATTCATACTTGTATTACGAAATAATGCACGGATGAAAGGTGAGTCATTGTGTTGGATGTTTAAGACCAAATGTGAATACAAACGAGGGATTGTATTCACCTGACGGTATTTGACATCTTCAAAATATACCGCCGAGAACCATTCCATGTTCACCATAACCCTATTTTTGTAAATTGAGGGGCGTTGAAGGATAATTTTGTGCTTTGCTTCCAAGCATTGGCGCAGTCAAGCGTGACCAAGACATTCAATCACCTGCTTATCATTTTACTATAGATAAGTAGAGAAGTGACCTTGACCAAGGCGGGGTCAAATCAAAATTGACATAAAATTGCGTTTTTGACCCATTTTTGTTGTTGCCCTCTTACCGATACATGAGACAATTGATCACATTTGGAGTTCCATTTCGCACCAAACAAGATTATCTATCAAATCTGACCAAAAGCAACATTACATTTTCAACATAAATTGACCTTTACACATAAAAACGGGGTAAACATATTTTTATTCCAACTATATGAGCAACCGTGTACTATGCTGAAAATCCGCTCTAATGTTAAGATCCATATAAACCCCCTTTACTTCCACTTAAATGGTTGAAACTAAGAGACGAATATTTTTTTTTCATACTTTACTTTAATCTATGCACAAAAGTATAATAGAATTATAAAAGTCATTGAACTTTATTCATTTTGTCATTAGTTGCCGCTAAGAGAGTTCTCATTAAAAACAGTTTATGTAAACAATGCGTATGAGATTTGTGTTTTTACTTTTCAGGCATGTTAGATGTGATACGAAACCAGATCGAAAGGTCACACAGGGTATAAAATACCATTATTCTACTAATACCTCAAAACGATTTGTTAATAACAAATCAATTAATCTTAATTAAATAATAACAGTAAAGGCTCTGCCAGACATCACCGCACCGTATAGAGCAAAACGTACGAATATAACGTACAAAAGTTTCACATATTTAACGTTAAACGGACCACCACCGTATGAATAACGAAGTTAAACGTATACATAACGGACAGACCGTATCGATAACGAATTGAACGTACTTGTAACGAACACATGACGAACAACAATGGATAAAACAGAAAAAATAGTGGGATAAAGTACGTTAGGCGTACGTTTTTCTCTATACGATGATGTGTGACAGAGCTTTACCCGTATACTTTGGTCATCCTATTGTTAGCCGTATCGATAACGTATTGAACGTACTTGTAACGAACACATGACGAACAACAATGGATAAAACGAAAAAATAGTGGGATAAAGTACGTTAGGCGTACGTTTGGCTCTATACGGTGATGTAGGACAGATCCTTAACTTCAGATCAGTATGAACATGGGATTTAAATCCCCAAATTCATGACATTGCTCTATTGCTCTGTTTTAAAGAATCAATAGAATCAGTAGTACTGCATCGATAAAATGATAATTTATGAAAAATCTTAGTTCTGTCAAAAAGTGACTTGAACAACACCTTTAGTGAAATGACAATGTCAATAATCAAGTTGCAGAAGGCACCTGTACATTACGCTGAATTTGTAATTCATTGTTAACATTTTGTTTTCTGCAATGGATTAGGAACATAACCTATGTTAAGGTGCCACAGTTGTATACTGTGGCACCTTAACATAGGTGCCACAGTTGTATACTGTCTTTCATTAGATTTTTGTCATTTATGCGCTTGATAGTTTCAAATGCTTCACACTTATGATAAAATTCTTTTCTATAATCATTAATTTGCATATTTTAAATTAAACAAACAAAATGTCAATTTGTGTACTTTTTCAGATTGAGAGTAAATAGCATAATGGTGGATATACTGAGATGGGCGAATCGAGTTGTTCAAACCAGTGGAGTACTTGTAGTAGTGACTTATTTGCTCACGTTACGGCTGCATACAGGTAAGGTATAAAATTCTGTTTGTAAGTGAAACTTAGAAGCCCATCTTCATCGTTAAATTAGCGGGAATCTGAGTAAGTTTTAAATTTATCCTCAAACTTACAAACAAATGAGGTCAAGCAAGTGCAATTTGTAAGTCTCAATTATTTTTAGTTTAAGTTGTAGCAAAAACGTTTAAAATAAAAGAAAATTGTTATTCATACAAAAAAAAACCACTCAAATCTTCAAATACTTCTATCGCCATGCACGACATTCATATTACGACAGTGTTCTTGTTTTTATCTAACTTTGTCTCGTATTTCCAAAAATCATGAAAATGTCAGCTGCCGGGCTTGCGCACCATCTCGTTCAGAATTATAGCCGTGTCTGTATTGGCTTTCTCTTGATCTTGCGCATGCGCTTACGTTTGTCGGATACAGTGAAATAAAAGCGGATAAATGCTGCAGGTGGGCAAGTTTGATCTGGAATTGCGCTTTTACCGCATAAATGAAAGAGCCTATCAGATGTCTGGTACCAAAGTCGCCATTAAGCAGGCAAACATCAGTAAATACATAAGCCAACCTACTTTCCTTAATGCGCCACCAGCGTTGCCCCAATTTACTGTCGAAGTGATTACCTAAGTTTGGGTTACCCCAGCAACCACTCACATTATACACACAACTCACAGTTGGTTAAATAATCTTCATCAGAAAAGATTAAGTAATACGCAGCAACCACTCACACTATGCACACAACTCACAGTGGGTTACATAATCTTCATCAGAGAAGATTAAGTAATACGCAGCAACCACTCACACTATACACACAACTCACAGTGGGTTACATAATCTTCATCAGAGAAGATTAAGTAATACACTTTTCTCGGCTGGCGTTTCTGATACTATTTCTATGGGATATGATCTAACGTTGAATTTTGCAGGATTTTCCTGATGCATTATGGAAATTTGTCCATATCTGAATCCTGCTTTGAATCGTTTTATTTGACATTAAAGTTAAGTAGCCTTGCCTCCCCTCCCACTGTGGGGCTGCCCGTGAAGTTATAAGAATCCCTTTCAGTACATCCAGGGGCGTAACCAGCTCTGACCGTCCGGAGGGGGGGTGGGGGGCAAGACTCAAGAGGCTTCCCGATTTTTGTACTGGCTTGGAAGCAAACGTCTATTTTTGGATGAAATAATGGTTTCTTTCTTCTTTCTTTTCTCCTTTCCCTTTTCTCTTCCTTCCTTTTCGTCCGTTTTCTCTTTTCAATGAATGAATGAATCAATCAATCAATGATACAAGTACTTGTATAACATGCATAACATGAAGGAGTCTATTCGTACAGGAGACCCACGGCTTTACGTGACTGTCCGACCACGGAGCAAGTAGAGTAAAGTTTCTTGCTCAAGGAAACTTTTCCCTTTTCTTTCGTTTCCTCTTGTCCTTCCCCTTTTCCCTCTTCTTTCCCGTTTTTCTTCTTTCTTCTTCCCTCTTTCTCTCTTCCTCCCTTTCTTCCCTTCCCATTTTTTGCTCTCCTTCCCTATTTTTTGAATCGGGGGGGGGGGATCCCCCCCTGGTTACGCCCTGAGTACATCCTTATTACAACCATGAGGTATTTACTAATTAAATACTTTAACGACATTTCCATGTATTTTTCTTTTCGAATAAATATAAAGAAGTTTGTCGCGCTTCCCGCACATTCGTGGCAAATTGTCACATAAGATAAATAAAACTAATGTTGTTTTTCAATTTCTTATTCTATATCTATACAGGTAGAACGCTGAATCCCATCAACGTACCATGCGATACATTTGGAGACTACGTTTTCCGATGTTCTGATGGCATCCAATGTGTTCTGTGGTATTTCGAATGTGACTCTATTGTGGATTGCTTTGATGTGAGCGACGAGTCCAACTGTACAAGAGAACAATTCATAGGTAATCACTGATGTTTGAAACCAATAGAAATAGGGACATTTTATTTCTAAGTGACAAAGTAGATGGCGCTATTCATAAAAAACAACCTCATTCTTGGATGTAGAAGGTCTACACCGCCCTGCCTGGAAGCTTCTCCCGGTATTCCTCTAGACTAATCTGTGCGGGGAAATGGGAGGTGTGGTCGGTGATGGCATACAATGTATTCTCTAGTGTTTTGAATACGAGTCTATTCGCCTATTGCACGATTCACCATTTGCAGATAGAGCCTCGATTTGACAGTCAACTGGTTGAGCCTCGATTTGATTGTCAATTATTAATACTAGTCATTATTAGTTATTACATAACGATGTATTCACTTCATGCAAGATCAGTGTTTTGGGGAATCAAACTGTTCATCGTTATATTATGTAAGTTTCCATGAATCCCGCGCCGCAAGCCAGGTAGAGGTTCTTCCCTAAAATGGCTAAACAGCCTGCGCAATTGGCTAATTGAGACCATTCATTTCAAACAAGCCGTAAATGCAGCAAACTTCATTTTGGGTAATTTGCCGACAATATTTTTTAACAGATTCACAATCCTTGTGCTTTAACTTGAAAACACCAGCAAAGTATGATCATTTCAAGAAAATGTTTGGAAATATGAAATATAACTGTAGAGTTTTTAAGGACAATCAAAATATAGGGCTTACTGATCTTTGAATGTGTTTATCTGAGTGAAGTTCATTGAATCAACTCATATGACCTTGTTGGTGCTGGTCAGAAGAGCATCTAATCCGTGGTCACAGTTCAATGAAGGTTGCTTTTTTGATGTATACAAATGCCATACTATTGATTGGGACAATATTAACCGTAGGGTGAAAACATAGTCGGCCTTCAAACAAAATTTTCGCTACCAAACATTTGGTCGTGACGTTACCAAACATTTGCCATCGAATTTAAAGTATGAACTTCATACTGGTAACAAACATTTGGTGCAATGTATATGGCAATTCATACGAAGAAGAAACCTCTTCAATGCTTTTTCTGGTCGAGTTACAACTAATGTTGCCCCCGTTATGGTCATGGGGTCTACGGCCTCCTTTATAGTCTTTCTCCATATTTGTTATGAGGGTTTTTTGCCATATACTGACGCGCTGGCAAGGCGTGTTGTCAGTAGGGGAAGCAACTACTAAATAAGATGTCACTATAATAGTCCTTCCACCGGTGCTCGACGCTGGCTGTACCGTCTACGGCACTACGGTAGCAAGTTGAAGGATCTTAAAACCACATTGGCCTACGGGAAGCTGTAAAATGGATGAATGTAATGATCCTGGTCAAAAGGGAAAAACTGAAATCAATATATGCACATATAATGTCAGAACTCTAAGAAATGAAGAAAGTATGGAAAGTCTATTGGAAGAACTAGATGGATTCAAATGGGATGTCGTTGGGCTAGCTGAAACTAAGATACATGGTGAAGGATTAACTGAACTTAAGGGAGGTGCATGGCTTTACAACAGGGGAAAGACAGAAGAGGACAACAGTGCAAAAGAAATTGGATTCCTTATTCATACCAAATTTAAGGACTATGTCAAAGAAGTGAGATCTGTCTCTAACAGGGTAGCTTACATGAAAATACAACTTACCGGAAATACTGAAATGTGTATCATACAAGTTTATGCTCCCACAAGTGATTATGATGATTCAGTGGTAGAGGAGATGTAAGAGGACATCAACAAGATCATGAAAGATTTTCCTAGTACATACACAATCCTCATGGGTGATTTCAACGCCAAAATTGGACAGCGAGAAGAAGGGGAAGAAAATATCATGGGGAAATTCGGATATGGAGAGCGGAATAGGAGAGGAGTTAGAATGGTGGAATTTGCAATGGAACACAACCTGAAAGTGGCAAATACATACTTCAAAAAACACAAGACTAGATACTGGACTTGGGAGAGTCCTAATGGATTATACAAAAATCAGATTGACTATATACTCTGCAACCAGAGGGAAACAATTAAGAACTGCGAAGTCATTACTAGCGTGGATATAGCAAGTGACCACAGAATGGTCCGACCGAGCAACTCTCAAAATCAACAAAAGATTAGCCAGGCTCAAGTTCATCCATAATCAAAGGAAAAGAAGCATTAACATCATGAAACTGAAAGAGAAGAAAGAGGAATTTCAACTAAAAATAAAGAACCGCTTTGCTGGTTTGGAGTTGGAAGATTTTGATATTAAACAAACAAACACAAACAAGCATTTATAAAGCGCCTTTTCCAAGGGATGCAAAGCGCAAACATGAAAACAAACAAAATATGAGCATCCTACAGAGTACATGCAATGCAAATAATTTAAGTGAACAAGTGATATTTCAACAG
>JXSR01S038015.1:6388-24115 GCA_000969725.1 Ophiothrix spiculata
GGAGTTACTTTGCAATATACCCTGTCATTTCACAAGGTTTAAACTTGATTTTAAACATGTGGGCCAAAGTAACCCCATCACGGGGTTACTTTGCCCACCCAACATTTCGAAGAAAAAGAGGACTTTTATATTTATTTTTTTCAAAAGAAAAAAAAAATATGTTAAAGCCCAGGTTGTGTGCTATGATAATATATAACAAGCTCAAGAAAATGTACCTTCCATTACATGTAAAAAAAATCAAATGAAAAAAAAGGGGGTCAAAGTAACCCCAGTTTACGGTATTGTAAAAAAAATTACAAACAAGGTCTCTATTTTGCGAAAAATTCCAAGTAAACACATAAGAGCTGCCGTCCCTATAATGGGCTATTCTGACTGATGTCATCATACCAGGAAAAAAAAGGTCATGAATCTATCCTCACAACATCACAGGATTTCATCTGATGAGGACATGTGGTACATGTCGAAAATTCAAATGGTACGTTAACTGCACTGAAGATCGGATCGGATTATTAGGTTCGCTCCAACAGAAGCTGGGTCACTGCATTAAAGCTTGACCCCTGGGTTGATAGTATCTGTCCAAAAGAACAGGACAACTGGGTTGGTCGCTTAAAAGCAGACCTCGTAAAGTAGCGTATCATATCGTATCGGGAATCGTATCTGTCCATAAGAACAGGAAAACTGGGTAAACTTGTTGGTCGCTTAAAAGCAGACCTTGTAAAGTGGCGTATTGAATCCAAAAGAACAGGAACTGAATAAACATGTTGGTTGCTAAAAAAGTAGACCACGTAGCGTAGCGTACCGTATCATGTCGTTGCGTATCTGTTTATAAAAACAGGAACCGGATAAACGTTTGTCCGCAGTAAAGCAGATCTCGTAGCGAAGTAGCGGGCGTATCGTATCGTTGCGAGTTGTATCTGTCCATAAGAACAGGAACTGGTTTTGTTGATAAGTAGAATTAGTTTATGAGTGTGATGAATATGATGAGTATATTAGTAGAGTGCTTTACAATCTCCCCTAGATACGCTAACTGCAAGGCCAGTACAGCGATCGTACTGGAGAAGTTAGTAAGAAGTAAGTTGAATTACTAGAATACTTATGTTAGTGAGTACCTGAAAAGCATTTATCTCTTTCTGGTGGCTCTAAAAAGAGCCGGTTGCAATGAACCTGCTGATGATCACTGGAGAACTGCTGCTGCTGTGACTACTACACTCACATAGTCACACACTCACCCATCAACATCCTGCCACCCACAGTGTGCGGATGTGTGAGTGGTGAGTGATGAATGAGTGGTGTGAATGATGAGAGGTGTGTGTGCACTGTTTAAACCTCTTAATTAGTATGTTTATCTACCTGCACGTATTAACATTCGTTCGAGCATGGTATTATAATATTTTCAGGAAAAACACCCTTGATTCTGAAGACCATTTATTAAGCCAACAAATTTGTATATGTTGATCCGGATTTACCCTGTTTTCTATAATATTTTGATGATATTTTACCCTTCAATTTCACACAGATTTGACTTCATGTGCTCATACAATGGGAACATCAGACAAGTTTCCAACTCATCTGACGTGTAGGTAATCAAGAGTGATACAAGAATAAAACTAGAGAGTTGGAACTCTTACTAGTGGCAGCTAACTGTCTGAAATTACTGGAGGAAGCATCTTTGGGTTTAAACACACAAACTTACAATGGGGTTTTGGAACCAATTGTGGCTATTATCTTGGAAGAATGTTACTCTTCGTAAAAGACAAAAGGTAAGAAATAGGCCTATTATATAATTTGTCAACTCTCTTTAATAGTAGTACGCTTAGCGTAGCGTCCCCGGTCTTGGGACACTGCATTTCATCATTGAGGACACCGCAGTAGTTGCTTTCTCGAATTGGTCTAGATACCGTATAATTTTAATAAATCTTGCTTTTTGTGCCAAGTAGAGCGAGGGATACAGAACAGACCCTTTCCTTTATATACATCGGTTGATATGCACCCCCGATCTTGGGACACTTCATTTCGTCATTGACGACACCGCAGTAATTGCTTTCTAGAATTGGTCTAGATATGTTAAAAATTTTAATGAATCTTGCTTTTGTGCTAAGTAGAGCGAGGGATAAAGAACCGACCCTTGATATGCACCGGTTGATATGCACCCCCGATCTTGGGACACTGCATTTTGTCATTGAGGACACCGCAGTAATTGCTTTCTCAAATTGGTCTAGATACCGTATGTTAATATTTTAATAAATCTTGATTTTTGTGCCAAGTAGAGCGAGGGATACAGAACCGACCCTTGATATACACCGGTTGATATGCACCCCGGATCTTGGGACACTGCATTTCGTCATTGACGACACCACAGAAATTGCTTTCTCGAATTGGTCTAGATACATTTTTGTATGTTAAAGGAGCTTGGTCTGATTTTTCAAAATTTAGTTTTCAATGTCATATGAAAGATGACCACTGGAGAGGTCTAAGTTTCAAATTTCAGCTTAATCTGTCAAACCGTTTTAATTTTATAGGTCAATTTCATATTTCAGAGCTGCCTATACAAATGTACATTGTATGTTACTGTGTAAACTTAATTATGGTTACCATAATTAGCCAAAACGGAACAAAATTCAGCCGTGAAATTTCACATGGGTTATGATAAAAACATGAGCAAAATTTTGGTACCAAAATCTCAAAAAAGTTTGAAAAAAAGTTAAAGCAATCGAACCATGCTCCTTTAAAACCTTGCTTGTGCTAAGTAGGAGAGAAAGAAAACAGGGCTGTATGATTTTGCAAGCCCAGCCTTCCCCAGCCAAGCAGCACAAGTATCTTATTTCTCACTTAAATATTAACATTTGTTATCCTTTCCAGACTCGTTTGATTATAGAATTATTCTGGCCGCTTGTCATCTTTCTCATCTTGGTCCTTGTCAGAATAGACGAACCACCATATTTTACTCAAGAATGTAAGTATTAAATAAGTTAAAATTTACTTGCAAATGTTGTAAAGGTAAAACACTTTAATTTGTCTAGCACCAAAATAAATGCACCATGAAATAAAAGTATGTACTGGAGACATACACATTTTCTTGTTCGCAAAAATAAAAACATGCAAAATCATTAAACATTGGCCATGCACAAAAATTACTGTACACAACAGGGACTTCCGTTTGAGAAGAGTGAGCTCTACTATCAATTGATAGAGCGCCTTACATTATGGTATTAACCAGTTGGTATTTTCATCTAATTTCCAGATAGCCCCCCTTAAAATTGAAGCGCCCCCTTTCACCCATGACTTTTGATTTGTTTAGCTTATTGGGTTTGTTTTTGGTAGATATTAATACCATCCAAACAATTTGGTTTAAAGGGGCATTGGACAAGTTCAGCATCATCCCCAAACTTTTCCCCAAACATTTTGAGATTTTTGCATCATTTGAAGTAGTAGTGCACGGTAATAATGAAAACATGCAGTTTCATTGTCAAATTCAAACCCTATATATTAAAATATTTAGATATTCTCTTATTTTTATTTATCGTTGTCGACAACGATAAATACTGCCCTCTATAGTTGAATTTCTAGATTTGGCATTTTCAGGAGATCTAATGAAAATTAAAAATTTCTTTTCATTTCTCTGCAATCTATGATGTGAAAGGAATGTTTTACAAGCAAATCTTTGGCTCCTTCTCATTGTATAACATCAATAATTACGTTTAGAGAATAGCTTCATACCGAAAATCAACAATTAAAATAAAATTCAATTTTCTTGACTTTTTTGAAGGTTTTGATAAAAAAAATTCCCGATATCTGGTAATTGACTGTTATTTTCTAACATAGGAAGTGTAAATCATCCACAAACAAAATTTTAAAATTTTGTCCAATGCCCCTTTAAATATGCTTACTTTTTCTGTTATGGTAATTTGTTGAATTAATTTCGGGATCCCAAATTTAATTCCACGTGTATTAGTATAGGAAAGTATATGAATGGACATTTTATCCATTTTTCTGTGGCAAAATAGGTTTTCGACATAATACGCTTGAAAAAGCTTTTGGATAGTCACATTCCTTCATTTTATGCTGCTTTTACTCAAACAATTTCTGATCAAAATCTAATAGTATTGCTTTAAGGATAGCTTTTAATAGAGTCCCTGCAAATTTTAAATGGAAGTCCCTGCACGAAAATTTCCACTTTAACAATTTAGTAAATAGGACTACATGTAGCTATCGGTGTGTTAGGCCTTAAAAAATTGTTTGTTTGCCCTCCGGTGGAAAAATTAAAATTTTAGGTCCGTCGGTCGATGTTTTTTAGCACTCTCACATAAATCTTCATTTTTCATATCATTCCAAGGATTTTAATGTGAAGGGCTTAATCAACGATTGTGGGTCATTAATTAGAAGAGACACACATTTCACACACAAAATTTGAAACTTTCTATTGCTAAATTTAAATTTTCTTGAAAATGGTGAGTTTTCATATTTAAGGTCTTTGAAGAAAAAAGTAAATACAAATTCCGTTCCAAATTTTTTGCATTTTTATGGTCGATCGCGGAGGGCAAACAAACCATTTTTTAGGCCTTAATATAATACATGATGGATAGCAATAGCGACTTATTTCCATAGTATCATTCCCACCTTTGTTGTTCAGACATGTAACTCAGTGTGCAATTAGCGTTAATAATGATAATGGCCATTATTTTTTTATAAACTGTTGCTCGCAAATGTGGTTGCTAATCAAGAATATGGATGCTCGGTATTGTGGACAATGCATTTTGTAGATTTTGGCTTATACATGTATGTGGCCTGTCATCAAACAGACCAGCATTGTAAACAATCTAGTGAAATATTCCAAGTCCATATGCTCCAGGACCATATCCAAGTCCATATTGAGGACCATAATGGTCCTCAATATGTTCCTGGACCATAGTGGTTCGCAATGCAGGGCTAGAAATTTGTTCATTGCTACGAGAATCTTATTTGATTCTCGCATATCTGCTGGGGGAGAATCTTTGCAAGAATCTTTGGATTCTTTACATTCACACACAATTTGTTTGCCTCATTTTACAAGAATCTATTTGGATTCTTGCAAAATTCTTTTGGGGAAAATCTCTGCGAGAATGGATTCTAGGATTCTCGCCGAATTTCTAGGCCTGCAATGATCTTTAACTGGTCCATATACTCTAAAACCATAAGAATGATTTGCATTAGTCTTGGAACATATTCTTCAGGACATATGTATCTAACTGCTCTATATACTTGTAGATTTTTTGCAGTCCTGCTGGCATCTCTGATTACTTTATTGCACTCACATGTACATGTATGTTGATATTCTGGTTAAGGTATCTGGTCCACGCGCGTTCCAGTTCGCGCTAGTTTCCGAGTTGTTAAGTGCCGCAATAGGCATATCATGCGCATATACTCTTAGTGCTTTGAAGCTAAAAATTGCCATATTTTAATATTTTTCTGGAAAATTAGTTTGGTGACCCCCACTTTTTATTTGTTTTATTTGAAAAAACATACTTGTGCACAACTTGTGTGAAAAAATTGACAAACAAATTCGGGTGGAATTTTTGAATCAACACTAAATAATGTCACTTTTGCCACATTTCCCATAGACTCCTGTACTAATTTTTCCAAAAAAACCTCCAAAAATGCTGTTTTTAAACCCACTCGCGAGTTGCATGCAAAAATTAGTCCGGTGACCCCCAATTTTTATTTTAAAAATCGGTTCTACATCGATAAAATATCAATCATGCCGATTTTTGATAGACATTTTCGGGCAGATCTATCATGGACCAGACACCTTAAACGCCATTAATGTGGATGTTGGAGGATTATACGTAAATGATACATAGGATAATTTTCATAATAGGCCTATAATACAGAAAACCTGATGATTAATTCATAACACTCAGTATTATGTGTCTTGCATGTATTGAGACAGACATACCGTAATCGATAAGGTAATTAAATTGTACACTTCAGAGCTAATTATGTACCTTCCCCACTGAGTGTATTGCTAATTATCAATGGTTCATATACATCATACAAAAGCCACATTAAAGGTCAAATTATACAATGTTGTTATCATTTTATAAAGGTAAACAACTGACTTGTATGAGATCATTTTAAACAAATTCTGGAGCTCAAAGTATAGATTAATTTAGATTGAATGCAACTAGAGGGTCTTAAATTTTGACTTTGGTAAAGTCTTAATCATAGCATTTACTCACCGAGATAATTTAATATCAATTTACATGATATAATGATATCTTTAATGCGTTATTCATAGATTGAAACATTTTTTTCTCTCTTTCCCAATTGGATATGGTCAGAAGGGGGAGGGTCGCGTTCAATTTTTGAAAAAAATTGATATGTCGGGAACATATATAGTGGCCAACTTGGGGTCTACTGAACCAATCGCCTTTTTATACTAATTTTTGAAGTCTTAGTGAATGAATTTTCAAGCAAATTAGTCTTCTAGGCTGTAAATTTGATTTTTTGGGGGATAAATTTACTACAGCCAAAATTATTTTTCGAAAACTTAAAGGGGCGTTGGACAAAATTTTATTTGTTGATGATTTACACTTCATATGTTAGAAAATACTTAGTCAATTACCAGTTATCAGGAAAAATTTGATCTAAACCTTCAGAAAATTCAAAAATTTGAATTTTATTTTGTTTTTCGATCTTGGGTATGAGGCTGTTCTTTAAACGTATTTATTGATGCTATACATCAAGAAAAATCCAAATATTTGTTTGTAAAACATACCTTTCACATCATAGATCGCAGATAAATCGAAAGAAATTTGGAGTTTGCATTAGAGGGCAGTATTTATCGTCGTCGACAACGATAATAAAAAAAGATAAAGAATATCTAATATTTTGGTATATAGGGTTTGAATTTGACAATGTAACTTTGCATACTGTCATTATTACCGCTAATGCTTCAAATGATTCAAAATGCAAATGCAAGCACATATGAAAGAATGGTTTGGGGATCGTAACATATACCACTTGAGGATTCTTATAAGCTAAAAAAATCAATTTGATAGAGGTGACCTTGAGGGTAAAAAGTGGATCATGAATTGCCCCTTTAATACAGATGCTTTAAACTGTGAAAATATTATACCAAAAAAATATGGTTCAGTTCAAACTGTGAAAATTAACCCTGCTAAAATATTCCTCTATACAGTATGCAAAGCAAAATTCGGGTTTAAGAAAACAAGAAAAATGTGTTTCTTTCTATAAATCTGTGATATTGAGGAAATCCTAGCCTCGATATTTAAAAAATCCTAGTTTAGGGTATAAAGTAATAGCAAACTCCTGTTAATGGTGACTTTTGTTTAATAAGCCCAAATTCTGGTTTATGGTCTTTTAGGGGCTGTATCAATTATCGGATTCCTTGCTTCTGACCCTATCATTTAATTAATTAAAAAAGGAAAAAAATCCAATACTTTTCAAACAATGTGAACACAAAATTACTTTTTAAGCTAGATACCCTTGTTTAAAGTACCATGTCTATACTGTTTCTTTGTTTTGACATCTTTGATCAATTAAATGATTACCTATTTGTTTAGAAAATTTGTTTTGAAACAGAAACAAGCTGAAAATACAAAACTTTTGAACATGCTTGGAAACTAAATGTTTTGCAACAAAGCAACAAAATGGTACTGGTATGTTAAATCAAGACAAACAGACTGTGGACATTGAATACACCAGTATAAGAAGGTCCTAATGCCACCATTTTGGTCAAACTGAGCTATATCCACTAAGTCAATCAAATCACGGCAGACTTCCTGCGGTATAATTTATATAAGAAGAACCCTGCCTTCTCTCCATTCGATTATATTACCAAAACAGTGTGTGTTATTCATACCGCTGGGCTCTTTAAACAGTGATTCTGTCAGAGTTAATATTTGTATGCTTTACTTTGTTGTATTTGGGAAAAAAAAGACTGAAACTGAAAACTTAAACAATTTTGAGTTGCTGTGATGAGCGCTAGTAAGTGAGTTACGTGAGCAATTAGTATGTGAGCAGTCCCCCAGGATGAAATGTCCATGTGCCACTAAAAATACCCTAATTTTAGCACCTATTCTCACAAAAAAAGATTCCAAAATACATATTTTTTACTTTAGAAGTAATTTTATCATTAAAACCTTATTAGACATTTTTATACAAATATACAAAGAAATGTTGTCAAAATATATACACAATAACGTTAAAAACATATTTAATTAATTGAATGTGACGTTTGAAGCGCCATTTTACACATACAGCAACTGGAGCTATGAATTGTGCCATATGCAGTGCTGTATACCTTGTCAATACAACATACTGTTAAATTGCTTATTGCAGCTAAATATAAAACTCTATTATTGTCATTACATTGTTTTGCTAAAGTCCAAAGGCAACGGGCGATAATGATATAGGGTAAGCTGGGGCCTCTTGGAACATAGGGGAAATGGAGACTGATAGATTTTCTCTTTTCTTTTACTGAATGAATAAAAACCTGTATTTTGATCCCATCATTTTCCAAAATCAAATTGTAGATTATGATATTACAAGAAATCTCATATTTTTTCCCATTTAACCCGCTTTTAACATGTGAAATGTGTAGATTTTGATGCCTACATTGTTTCCTGAAAGAGATATTGTCCAAATAGTCACAAATTAATCAACAAATTAAGTATCCCAAACCATCATATCTGATGCCCCCTCCCCCACTCTGCCAATCGACCATACTGACTAGCAGTGTTCCCGCTATAAGGTTTTTGAGCTTGCGCCAATTCCACCAAAGTTGAAAAGGTACTTGCGACAAAATCACTAGGCAAGTCTGAAAATTGACTAAATAAGCAAGAAATAGGAACTTTCTCACACATTTTTAAAATCCTGCTGCGCCGTCAATTTTCCATGCTTTTGCGCCGATGGAGCGCCATATAGCCTTAGCAGGAACACTGCTGACTGCTGACTGTAGGCCAAAGAAAAATTATTGGACAGTGTAAACAAAAATCCAGAGTGCAGGGCCCCATTGTTTGTAAGCGCACCACCCTTACCCTGAATTTTGGTTTACATTGTGCAATAAAATTTTCTTTGCGTATAGCTAGATCTACCGTATTCATTCCAATAACCGCCCATGCTCCAATAAGCGCTCACCAAAGTTTCTTGGGTGAAACTTTTTACCAATAAGTTGCTCTCAAAGAGTTCTTACCATGCATTTGAGGTGATAAACTCCAACAAAATATATCTTTATGTTCATTTTGTTGATGTTTTGTGGTATTAATGGCAATTTCTTGCTTTGAAAATGGTTGTGTGTATACTTAGAATTTATCCTATCAGTTTCAAAAATAGCCGCCCATGCCAAATGACTTTATTAAGGGCCCAGGGCAGTTATTGGAATGAATACGGTACTTACATGTACAACATGTATCAAATGCCACAATCTACCCTAAATATGATATTCTGCTGTTTGCTTGTTATTTACAGTTCAAAGAAAATAATCAGATAAAGCGATGAAACAAATAATGTATAATAATGATGTCCGGGGTGTGAAATTTCCTCTTTTTAACCAATTTTTTTTTTGACAATTTGTTTGAGACAAAATTTTAGGCTCTTCTTTGAGTCTCAGTCTATTTTTTTTTAATTATTGAGTGTTTTCTCTTATTTTTATCCAAAATTTGTCTTTTTTAATAAAAAAAAGAAAGGCTATCCTTAAATAATATTTATTTTGTTGCCAGTTACCGGTACATGTGCTTCAAAATGGGAGACCGTGCCAAAGATTTTACTTGTTATTCTTAAATAGCCAGGTAACAAAAGTAGGTACATCTTGCATAATTCTATTCGAATTGAAGCATTTTTACTTGTTTCCCCCTGAAAAAACTTTTTTGTATAGATCAAAACTATTTAACTACCCCATAGTTGGTATATAAATCTTCAAAATGAATTATATTTATAGTCTCAGAAATGAGTGTGCCCTGACATTTCATGTTTCTTTCTTAAACTTTAATAAAACCCTTGTGCAATGAATTTTTGCATGCATTCTGGTGTAAAAAGGGCCCCTATTTTTTTTTTAAATTACCCCAAATCAAATCAAATTAATGTTGATATTTTGTTGTGAATAGACCTTTTTAGGAAGCAAATCTTTTAAAGTCATGTTGTTAAAATCATGTTCTACTGGTACCTGAATAGCTAGGGAACTTGTTTTGACATAACCCACTTCACTGTAAAGTCATGGCCTATCTATACCTGAAAGGAACACTTTTATTGACATAACCCGTAGAACTGGTCAAAATTTTACCACTAAATCTTATTCTCAAAACCAGCACAAATCCACCATTTATACGTAAAAGATATGTGGACTACAATGTATATGTTTGAAAGGAGAGAACTTTAAGGTGGCCTAGCACAGAAATGGTGTCGGACACGAGTGAGCTGATATCAGCGAGGTTGGACACAATTTCAAAGTATTTATCCTGGGCTTTTAGAGTACTTTCAGGCGTACTGTATCTTGCGCTTTAATATAACGCAATCTTACATGTGTGTAATTTGTATATTTACGCATATGACCATGCGCGTTGCTCCTGACGGCGCAGGACCCAAAGCGCACAGTGCTTTTAAGGTATTAGTCATTGCTAAAAAAACATCAATTTTTTGTTTGCTTAATTTTGCTTAATATCTCAAAAAGTAAGTCAGTGACCATATTTTTTTATTACGTTTTTTTCAAGAACTATATAAGGACCAAAACATGGTAAAAAGTGGTACAACATAGTGTTTTTGAAGTGCATTTTTCTCAAAAACTAAGTCGGTGACCCCCATTTTGTATTTAAGAAATGTAATCAGCACATATGAAAACACCATATATCAAAAAATTAGAAAAATAAATAGAGGAATTCTATCTGTGCTAGGCCACCTTAAAAAGGTGCAACCTTAAAGCTAAATGCCTTGATTTCAAGAAAAATGAGTGAAAATGTGTTTTTTCCCGTCTTTTAAAAAGCCAAAAATGTTAGCTATATATTTTCAGGTCAGAATCAAGTGAATCATTGAATGCCTTGTTTTTTCAGCACAAATTTTGACCAAGGTGCAACAATTTGAGGAAATCCATTAAAAATTCAAAGAAAAGAGCTGCCTGGCACCTACATGTATTAGGTGCTTACACCAGGCATGAGATTGTTAAGCTTTTTCTCTGATTTCAGAGTTTTTGATGTTAGAAATTTGCTGATTTCAGAGTTTTTGATGTTGGAAATCCCACCATTTTCTTTATTTTTTATGAAAGTGCACTCTCATGCCTCTTACACATATCGCCCGTCTATGACATTACCAGCTAGACTTAGACTATTTTTTTAGAAACAATATCTCTACATTCAAAAACGAAAGCTGGGGATGTTATTGTTATAGCACCAATAAAGCAGTACCAAGTTATCAAACAATGTTTCAACTAAAAATGGCAAAAAATGAATTACAGTAACCAAACCTGGGCTTCAGTTCAGCTGATCACGCACATGGTTGTATTATTTACATGGAAATTGTTGTTCAAGAGGGTACAAGGCACAGGGGTTGTGTCAATTCATTATATGCATCATTTTATGGCCATGGATTGTATATTGATAAAAAAATTCTTGTTCAAATAGACCTAATTGATAACATTCAACAATCATTGTATTTATCTAGGAAAACAATTGTACCAGTATTCTTACAAAGAACGTATGTGATAAAATGTAATTTCCAGGTAATTTCATAAGCCAGCATTGCTACTAGCACAGACAGGGAAATGAGGGTTATACTTTGTAGAGAGGTTGTTTATTCACTATTTTATATATTTATAACATTCGCCTTAAAGCCAGGCTAATAATCCCAATAATGCAAATGCATTAAATTCAAGGGACGCCTCCGTGGTGCGAAAGACAGAAAATTGGAAAGAATTTTCGATTTTAGGAAGGAGGAAACCGAAGTGCTCGGAAAACCTGCGAGGACGAGTATGGATTGACAACCAAATTCACGTACAACCTAGGTCCAACCGGGAATCAAACCCGGGCTGCAGCGGTGAAAGGCGAGGCAGAAACACTGCGCCAACCCGTCCCCCAAATCGATACCTGCAGAATCTGTAGCGTACAAGTGCAGGCATGATTATCTTCAGGTTTTTGCCTGAATTCAGGCAAAAATGCTTGGATCTTCATTGTACAAAAGTATTGGGAAATTCACATCTTCAGGCAAATTCAGGCAAAATTACAAAAAGCCATAACCATCCCTGCAAGTGGGTTTTTAAAAATTTGAAGTTGTTTTACCTTTACTCGATTTTTAACAAAGAGCAGGGAGGGGACTGAAAAACCACCCCTGGACATGCAAGCAAAAATGGTTGTTGTATTTGGGGAGGGGTACATACTTGCATTGACATGGTATACAAATTATGTACTTACCTTTAGGGGTATTTTTTCCAGATTTGGTACAGCGGAAGGGGGGGGGGTGGGTTACATTTGGTGTATTTTGAGAAATTTGCTCAAAAAGCACCCAAATTGAGTAAAGTTTGGTGCTTTTGTATCAAAATTGGTATACTGTTGGGTGGGTTTTAGATGGACAAATTTTCAGGAACATACACATACAATTTAATCTTATGAAGTCCCCCTTTCCCCAGGGCTCCTAGGTATATACATTGTAAAACATGGATGCAAGGTTTCTTTTTCGCAGAATTCTGCAATTTTCTTTCACTTTCTGTAAAAAAATATACAGTGTTTATGCTATTTATAGCATACTTTGTAAATTTTCTGCAATTTTTACACTCATTAACTAACATCCCTGATAAAAGGACCCTCTCAAAATTTTAAATTAGTTTATGTATTGGTTGTCAATTATCAATGGTCAACTAAGTAATTTTTCATCTGGTTTACCTGTAGTTGGGAATAATCACAATATTGTCAAGTTCAGTGAGAATTAAACAAATGTAACAATTTTTGGAATGAAAAGGTGACATTGTTCAGAGGAAAAGGTTTAGTGTAAGAAACTTAACGAGGCTAGTTCATTTGACTGTTCAGCTTTCTAGGTCAAATAAATACTGTAAAGGTGGAAATTTCAGTGCTTTGTATTTTAGCATTTTTCTCATTCAATTTGTCTAGCGCAAAAGTAAATGCTGCAAAAAATGATGTGTATGTTCCAGGTCCTGTGCAAAAATAAAAAGTAAAATGATACTTAAATAAGGCCTTGCATGAATATTACGCCACAAAAATATTTCCATGTTTGTCGTAAACACTTATTGTATACAACAGGGAGGGGGAGCCCATATCACATGCAAGTTAGAACTATTGGTGTAAATTGACAATCCAAGACCATAATATCTGACTGCATATACCTCATCAGATTTGATAATTCAGTTTCTAAAGCAAGGACACTCAGTTAGTAATTAACGTAAGCAGGAACAAGGATTTTTTTATCCCAGATATTCTGCCAGTAATTGTTGACATATTTGACCATCAAGTTGGAAATTTATGCTTAGAACTCTAAGCTAGTTGCCCGGGGGGGCCACTTACTATTAATGGTGTACACATGCGTGAACGAAGGTTTTCAAAATACCCCCTAAACACGTTTATCGAGTAGCCTTAAAAATGACCCCTAAACAAGGATTTCACACGGCTATTCCTTTCATTTTACCCCTTAACAAGTTTTTCTAAATAAGCAACCCTTATTCTAAAAAATTACCCCCAAACACGTTTGGTCGGATTTTGAAAATATACCCCTTTTTGTTGAAAATCAGTGTTTTCTGACCCCTAAACGCGAAACGTACGGACCGTGCCTCTTGACAAAAATACCCCCCTTTTTCCGTGTTTTTTTGTTCACGCATGTGTACAACAGTATGGCTAAGTGGCCCCCCCGGGGCTAGTTGCTCTAAATTAATTCTCTTAATTTCAAGTGACTCATTTTGTTACCCATATAGATACTTGCAAATTTTTGTTTTTATACTTATCAAAACCAGCTAAAAATTGTTGTTTTCATTCACACTGAGGAATATAGTAACACTCTGAGTGCCCAATATATTGAAGGTGCAATTCAGTGTTCCAGCTAAGGCCATATGTCGCAAAATTGGCACAATCTTGTAAAATCAGCCGTTTTCAGGGCCAAAATTGTTAAATGTTGACTTCTTTTTTTTTCGTTTGTTGCAAAATTTCTTTGTAGAAATTTTTCATTTTCTCCCATTTCCCCCCCCCCCCGGATTTTTTGATTATTTTCGGTTTAAAAAATTATTAAGAACAATCGCCCGACCAATCAAAAATATTTGAAAGGTCCGCCCGTCCTAATTTTTTTTTTCGTCGCCTAACTGATAGGCCTTACATGTACAAATCTGAATCTGTTGCAGATTGTTTTGCATTTTTGAGAAAAATGAGAATGTGTGTCATATTCCCTTATTACTATCGGACCCTGGCAATAATCGCAACAATCACCAATATACATTTTTTAAATGCTGTAAAGCTCCTGTCCTGAAAATGATTAACCAGAATCCAGGTAGATTTTCATCATGTATCATTATTAGTTTAATCATTTGTTTTAATTATCTTTAGTTTCACCTATAAATGTTTCATTTACTTTCAAAATAAAACAACTTGTGATTGAAACTACAGTTTTCCTGTTTTTTAAAAACACAAAAGTTTGAACAATTGACACAATTTAAACACAAGTATTATTAGTCTATTATTTCACTTTACACAACAAGTTGCTCTATTGCTATACAGGGGTGTGAGAGTTCAGATTTTAATCTGATTTCAGATTTTTCCATGCCTTCAAAAAGTCATAATTTCAGCTTTTTTGTTATTTTCAGCCTGTTTTGGGCATTTTGTCACTATTCTCAGAATTTTTTATGACTCATAAGTGGATTATTTCGCGCTACATTAATTTCAGCGCTTTTCGCGCTCAACTCGCCAGCACGAAAATAAATGTAGCACGAAAAGTGGTATGTATATATGTATGTTGTATAACTTGCAAGCGTGAAAATAAAAGTGCGCAAAATGATTCAAAATTAGACTTGCGCGAAAATTACTGAGCGCAAAAATATTGGCGTTTACAGTAGCTACTTGATACAATCGTTGAGAATACAAAATGCAATTTAGTTAACAGTCGGGAGGCAGCTTCACGTATGACCTTTGGCCTTAAACATTTGTCACGTGATCGGGCGTCAAAATACGGCCCGGTTTTTAGCTTACTTGACACCGTCAGTTTTTTGGTAAAATTATCTCATTTTGAGTTCTCGATCGGAAAGTTGATGAGAAGATTTCGGTAAAATACATTTCTTAACACCTTATCAGATAAAAAACTATAAGCTTAATGACGGCACTGACAAGAAATCGACTTTTTATTTCCGCGAACTTGGCTCAATTTTGACATGACTTGCGCCGAAAATTGTGAAAAATCTCAATTTAAAAAAGAATGTGAATGTGTCCACGCCTGAATATAATATATATCATAATCCAAATTGTACTCTACCTTTCCTATAAATGTGAATTTATGAGGTGCTTTTAGACAAAAGTTGCCAGGTTTTCATTTCCGTGCCGATTTTCATGTCTTCTGCTTGACAAAATCCAAGATGGCGCTCGCGTCCCGTTCAGCGTAATTCTAATATTTGCGGATTTATTTACTTACTTTATATTCAAGTATAGGATACAGTCATGGTTTATAAAAATTATGTTTGGATGGAAGATAATTATTTTTACGTAAAACAACATTCAGATTGATTTTATTTTGAAGTTTAATTGCAAATAGTAATGAATCATCTTGATCGGAATTGGCACTGAAAGGATATTCCTTGTTTGCCGTGGAACACCGCTTCCAAAGTCCTGAAATTTTACCGTGTTATGTTTGTTTTAACTGTTCACTAAGTTCAACTTTCCACCCAGAAACTGAAAATAGGTTTTTCAAGTCATATTTTCCCCTGAAACAGTATAACCTAAAACAGTCAATTAATAGCTATATTGAGTGACATTGATATGAACAATCACTCTAGTCTAGCTGCCCAGCTTGATCAAATTCCCAAGTACACAAAAAATGATCCTCCTCAGACCTCCTGGTCATTTGTATTTTTTTATAGACCAATGATCGGACTTATATAGTCATCGGATCTGATTGTTTTTCCATTGGCCGTATTGTGATATCATGCCCCATGATCAAATCCGAACGATGTATATCAACACATGGTCAACCAACCATGGTCGGACCATGATTTTCCTCAAGTAAATACAACAGTCTACGTACATGGTACATAACGCACAAGTTATCGCTTTGTGTTGCCCTTCCAAGTTTGCACCTCACAATACACACCATGTACGCACGCGCACACTGCTGGCTCAGCGTACATGGTGCAGGTGCAAATCGAGCGGAGCATTGACAATTACTGATTCATCACTGCAACATCGCTCGTTGCCCAGTCTTTACACGCGCTGTGGGATGTGCGCTTAAAAATTTGATGACTGCATTTCCAGCAATGTTGCAATGATTAAACCGTTGGACTGGGTCTGAATTTTAAGTCCTGGGCAATTTCATCACTGCAACATTGCTCTATGCGAAGTCTTTACACACGCTACGAAAAATGCGCATTAAAAATTTCAAGACTGCGTATCGAGCGATGTTACCGTGATGAAATCGCTGGACTCTTACACGCACCATAATTTTTGCAAAAATATTAGTTCGTTCATCTTGCATAATTTTGTGTGCTGCCTTGAAATAATTCCTATCAAAAAAAGCAATTCATTTCCCAATTGACTTTTTTATCAATAGAGTGCATTATATTACTGTATCACACATATTAAGGAGTGATGATGTGACGTCAATATGGCAGTGGTATGAAGTCAAATTTGGAAAGACATGTCACACTTGCATGCTTAACCTGTCCATTAGCTACCAAACTCATTTATCTCAAACTGCATCTGATAGGGTACAAAATGACATGAATGGGCCAAGAACTGTGTCTTGAGGAACACAGAACTGAAATCTGAACCCTTCACATGTATTTTCAATGAGGGAAAGCAAGCAATTTTGCTTCGTTTGAACTTGGAGATTACAAAATTCCTATAACACATTTAGTATAATTTGCATATTCCCGTTGCTGACAGAGTATCGAAATGAAGTCAAGAATCAAGTTACACGATGTTTTGAGACTAATTCCATATAATATCTGCATGTCAATTAGTCACAATGCATTATGTAACATATTTCTCGGCCTCGTTTAAGAGTTCCGATACTCTGCTAGCGATGGAAATGTGCTGGCATTTTATTAATGTGCCAATCACATATTAAGAGGGTCTTGGCTACTTTTTGTTGAAGCCGGACAATATCAAATGCCAATCTAAAATACATGTTGCACTATTCATCATGTTTTCCAGATTTTCATTTCATAATGAACCTGAATGCATGGCGGTATATTTCATACCAACCATGGTGTCCAGTGATGTCGACTAATCAGCTAGGACAGATCCAGGAATTTCAAACAGAGGGGGCGCTATTGTAGTTAGTGGCGCTTCATCGCACACTCATATTCAGGTGCCATTCAGCAACAAAAAAAAAATTGCTATTCATCACTAAAACAACCCGGTAAAAAATATCCAATTGATGTCTGAATATAATAAAAAAAAGTGGCGGCACCAGCATCTCAATACGAGGGGGTAAACGAGGGGCTAGACAAAGTTCGAGGGGGGCAAGTTTTGAAAACAATTTTTAACACACAAAAAATGTTTAGGACAAATTTGTTTATTTTGGTTAAAAACGCCCATTGAG
>JXSR01S038017.1:13568-24634 GCA_000969725.1 Ophiothrix spiculata
CTGTGGTAAACTCCATTGGAATGGGATAAAATTGGGTCCTCTTACAAAATTCTAGTTTTCTCAAGAACGGCTCGACGGATTTTGCTCAAAATTTCACCGATAAAAGACTAAACTATACTAATTATTATTATGAAATAATTTTTAAGTTTTGTTTATTGGTTTCTGAGATATGATCAAACATAAAAGTGATGCATTTTTATTGGGACACCCTGTATATGGTTGTTATGTACTATGTGCATCATGTGTGCCAAGATCAGAAAAGGAGAATAGTTGTTTTTAACTAGATATACTGTTGATCATATGTGCAAACTGTTTCTGATTAAAAATTGAAACTTAGATAACTTAGAGGAATATACAGTAGTTGCAAATTGAATCATGTTTGGAACTCGAATGTGACCAGTCTTCTGGCAAAGTATACAGTTCAAAATAATCTAGTGTAGACCGAATCATACATGATGTTCATGATGTTGTAGCTTTACTGCCATATCGTTTTTGTCCAAAGTCATGTGTCCTATTTACGTCTTTAGCATATATCAATTCATCAATAGTTAGATTGTCGGTACCTAGATTGTCTGTATTAACTCTTCATTAGATCTGGAGCAAATGTCATCACTTAGCCAATGGGAATTTGGTATCATAAGGGGCGCACCATTAGACTCTCAGGGGTGGGGGGGGGGGGCTGGAAGTTTTTCTAAAAAAAAAAAGTTGCCTCGCCATGTGAGCAAAAAAAAAATAACTTGCCTCACATGTGAGCAAAAACAAACAAACTTGAATCACTAAATGAAAAATAAGAAAAAAAACTTTGCCCGGAAGTATTGCTCAGAATGCATTGATACGTCAAAAATTGCCAAAAAGAGCCAAATTTTCCGGGGCTTCGCCCCTGTATCCCTTTATTAAGGTTCAAAAATGTCTGTAATTAATTCAATTTGCTTGTTTTTTGAGGAGCTTAGCCCCTAAACCCCCTACAAGTTGTGCACCAGATATGTCTGTACGAAAAGTTAAAAAAAAAAATTAGCCGAGGCAGGCAAACACAAAATTAAAAGTTGCCTCGACCCATTTTGCCATCCCCCCTGAAAGACAAATGGTGCGTCCCTAAACTACTTTGACGCTATGATAGCTAAAAAAACTAAAAATTGGCCTTGTTGGCAATATCTCTAATATTAAAACAACATTATGTCGAACAGTTCGAACCATGACATTGCTGTTTCATCACACTAATTTTTCTCTGCATATCGGTGCACCGAATTTGTTGACGTATCTTTTTCGTAAAGTGCTTAAACCTTGCTTTTAGAACTAACATTAAAAGGCGACCTTCAAATTAGGTAATCTCGTTATACGTTTCTAAACGAGTAAGTGGAACATTAAATGAAATGCAGTCAATTTTAATCATATGGCTACTTTATCATACTAAATGCATTTATGAGCTTCCTGTCGCATCAAATCAAAATCTCATTTGATTATTGTACATATTTATATAAAATAGTGGGTGGACATTTCAAGCCATAATGTAGGATTTTAATTATCAATTTGGAAAGCTGAAAATTTTTTGTAAGTTAAATTTCTTTAAAAACAAAATGAAAATAGCTATATTTTGAATTTACTAAATACACACATACATGAACGCAGAAACATGTTAGAGTACACTTTATTGTTAATTTTAGCGCATTAAATATGAAGATCTTATTTGCAAAACTATTTAGGGCAATACGTCATAAACTGGGTACCCCGATCATGACATTCCTAAAATTTCAAGTAAATGCACCTTCGTTGATTTAAAATGGAGGAAGGAGTAGATCCAAAACATTGTGACTGAACAAAATTCAATTTTTTTGCCAAAGTTAAAATTTGAAGACAAAGCTAATTATGTCCATTTTCAGCAATAAAACAACAAAATTAGTAAGAAAATATTTGTACCATGACCTTTTAAATTACAGTTAGTTTATGAAGACATATTAGTAAACAATTAAGAAAATTAATACGAACACCTCGACTTTATGTCCCAGCAGTTTCTTGCCCTTTTCTCGAAAAGTGTAAGATGGACGTAAGCAGTAATTGGGTTTGTTTTTGAAAATCAATTTTTCATACATTCATCTTCATATATACATATATATAGGATACCAATAAGATACATTGATATCAAAATTTACATTACCTTTGGTAATAGTATTTAGCTAAAATGTAATAGAAGTAACCGAAAGAACACCAGTGAATTTATATCTGGGAGGAGGGATTTTGTTCTTTCATTTATTGACAAACCCTTTGGCTAACTCACAATATTCCTCCCACTCTATTTAGACAATTCCCAACTGCCTTATTTTACTTCTCAGTTGAATTACCTATGGTATTTTTGCAAAGGTCTCTTAAGGATAGACTCGATATTAAAGGATTGTTTAAAAGATATGCTATACAATGCTATACAACTTTGGCAAAGGGTTAAACCATAGTTCTTATGAGCTTCCAAATATTTGATGCAACAAGTCTTTGTCATCTTATATATAATCTGACTAAATAGTTTCCATGTAAATTCTAGTAATAACGGAGGCTTGGTGAATAAAAATCAATACAATTCAACATTTTGTTTGATGTCAAATGTTTGGTTATTTACAACACCAAGCATCCGTTATTGATTAGAAGATGCATTGGAATTAATGTAATAACAAAGAATTGTTGTTGCACCAAATATTTGAACGCTCATAAGAACTATGGTTTGACCCTTACTCAAGAATTGAACATAACCAGTATAAAACAATCGTATTAAAAACTATATAATCATAATCTTTCAATCCAAACACTAACATGGAACAGCCTTTCAAACAAGATGAAATACATTTTGAGAACGGACAAAAAACTTTATCATACAACACATTTTTATAATTTATATTGCTTTTCCAATTTTCTGTGAAGTAAAATATGAAATTTTGGTTAATAAATGTTTGCTTCAAACAATAGTGCCTTGAGAAGCTACTCCTGGATAAATTTCGACCTTTGCCAAAAATACCGACAAATCCAAGACGGCCGTATGCAAATGAGATGATTTTGAAATTTGTTGTGTTTGTTCTATTTCGTTGTTGCCATCTATTCTACTAACATTTGACCATTGTACTTTGGATATCTGATTAATAACAAGTATAGCAAGCTAAACACACCTTAATCCAAATTATGATATTTATAGTCAGAAATGGGTATTCCTATGGTTGACTATTACCTTAAGCTTACGTCATACAACATGCAAGCTAAACACACCTAAATCCAAATTATGATATTTATAGTCAGAAATGGGTATTCCTATGGTAGACTATTATCTTAATCTTACGTCATACAACATGCATTGAATGAATAACTTTCCACCTTTAATTGGCAGGTCAAAGTCAACATTTCTAAAGATAAAGTCCAGGGCAGCATCCAGAAATTCTTCATTACACCGAAGAATCTTAAATTTACTCAATTCTTGCCCTGGGTTGTTACATTAGGCACTTATAATCGTATGTACTCTTAAAAATAAAACGACAATGCCTAAAACATAAAATCCAAACATGTACATTTTGATGCAAAGGAGTGAACAGATTTGTGATTCAAGCACACTCTGTAGAAATATAATGAAACATGTGGAGAATAATATTAGGCACGTGCTACCTTACGATGTTGAACTATGCCTTTAATGTGTCTGTAATGAGCAGAATTCGTGTTGTTAGTTGACAATGACAGACTCATACGTTGTTGCAATTCAAGACAACTATCGACACAGAATTGTATAGTTTGAAACCAGGAGAATAACGAAGGCGTTATTTTATGACGACAAGCTTAGGAAAAAAATCGTATTGTTCTATATCTTCAAAGTAAGGCTAAAAGAAAAAAGAATCTTCATATGCAACTGGAGAGGATTTCAGTCAATTTTAATCTTAACCGATATGGACATAATGGACAACTGTGTCATTATTTGTACTCACTGAAATACTGAATACAGATGAATCACAGCCATTAGTGACAATATTCAACCTGTACAGATCGCATAAAAACATTGGAAATTAACGACACAAAGCAGATTCTTTGGAAAGGATTAAATAACATGTTGTTGTATTTGAAAAGTGTTCCTAATTACTAAAGCCGTTTTTCTTTGGAAGTGCATTATGCCTCTATATCTTTCTGATTCAGCAAAAACATATGATTACTGTTTCGATCAAGGTTTGTTGTGATTTGACGTTGACATTTTTCTAGTCTTTGAATCAAGGTTTGATGTGATTTGACGTTGACACTTTTTCTAGTCTTTGAAGTTTATATTGATCATTATACGAAATCAAACACTTTGACACAAATTCGTGAAAACAAGTAGAACAACTTTTATTCATATGTGGAAAAATACGGTAAGAGAATTTACTAATAAACATGTACTATATAGCATCATTTATCATTAATTTTTTTATGTTTTTTGTTGTTTTGATGAGGTGATATCTACTAAAGCTCTCTAAAAAAAAACAGGTTATGCATTTCGATAAAGTAACGGTTAAATATTGCGATTTCTAAAATGTCTCGCTTCATAGAAAGCTTGTAATTGTTTTTAATATTACACATATCTAATCTTCGAAAATACAATCATTTATAAAATAATCTAAAACCTAAAACAATCTTACCTCTGAAATAAATCAAATTGACTTCGTTGCCTATAACAAACGAAAAGTGTGATCACGTAGATATTGCTTTGAAATAAATTGTTTTGTTTAAAAATATCATCTGACCAATACTGACTTTACATGTATACCTCATCCACATCCACATAAATATACCTTTGAAATTAAACTTGGGTCGCCCCTTAAACACCAACAAATCTGGGAAATAAACTACCTCTTTTCTTAAGGGAAACACTTAAGCCAGTGACAGAAGGAAAAGAAAACACCCAAAGCAAGTTTTGTAATATTCATTTATACTCGTGTAACCTGTTCCTGCCTCTCATAATACCCGTAGTTTGCCAGGTTTCTAGCACTACCTTGAGTTTGCTAAGCACACCTTTTCTCAGAGGACTTCCGTCTAGTAATGTAGGGTTTGTCACTTCTCAACTACGTTGGTATAATGCAAGTGTAGATATATGCGCGTTTGAGGCATTCTTGTATAGAATTGAAAAGGGAAGACATTCTGTTTTGATATTTAATCGGTGTTTGCTTTTTGATATTTCGCATGTTAATGGACGTGCACATTTAGTTATAGAGTTATCATCACATAAGTGATCGGTTGCATTTAACACTGTACAATATAACTGTAAAATTTAATGGACAAGATAGCAAATGAGCTTTATAGAATGTACTTTAATGTGCATAAAGTAATATTATCATTACCTTTAAGAACAATGAAAATTGTGTAATTACTTTCACTTCTTTATGCCATTGAATATTATTTTATGTATAAGATGTTTTTATTACAACTCAAATAAATCTGAATTAATTATTGAATAATTATAACAAATTACTTGAATGAATTAATGTTACAGCATTGTGCGAGACCCGTGGTCTATATGCATTCCACGAAATAGTTTTTTCTATGAAACAAATATGTTAGCCCATTAGGATTTTTGCATCATTTTTTTTTTGAAGCAAAATAATATTTTCTCAAGAAAACCAACATTTTACAATAATGAAATATTGTCCATACAAATGTTTGAAAATATTTCCCAGAACAAATCAAACCTGAGGCGCAAACAATCCCCTTATCCCTTAAGAGAGTGACAGAAGAAAAAGAAAATACCCAAAGCAAGTTTGTGATATTCGTTTATACTTGTGTAACTATTGCTCCCATGGCTTCTCTCGTGATACCTTTAGCTTACCAAGCTTCTTGCATTACCGGGTTTTGCTAAACATACATTATCACGTGGGAATTCCTTGCAGGGTTTCTCAATTATGTTTGGTAAATATTAAGGGTTGAGCGTCACATGGTGGTATTTGTATAACGATAATCCGGAGAACAAAAAATGTTAAGACCTGATGGGTCTTGCCGGGTGAATGGTTAATAAGTTCATCTGGAAAGAACCATCAGGGCCTGATAGTTCTTTCCAGATGAATGACCTTTGAAAAAAAAAACATCATATGAAACTCTTTATTTTTATGATTGCTGTTACTCAGAAATATACAAAAAACTGCCTTGTCATCCGTCAATATGAATGTGTGGCTCTGGGAGTCATTCTTGCTTAAAATTGAAAAATGTGAGAAAGTTTGTTTTTATTTTCTCTTGTAAATGGAGGTACCCGTGTTGTTACATGGGTTACTATCGCATAACTGCAATACTGCTATGTATTCAACGGAAAACTAGTAGTTGTTCACAATAAAGAACTATTACTTCGATAGTTATACCCCTTTTTTCCTCCAGGTACGGCTGTGTATCTTTGTGACATTTTTCAAAAACTTCAAAGATATGTTGATACTAATTTATCAGGCAACCGTCAAACCTTAAACGTAACAGACTTTCTAATCTCAATGACCTTTTAGAAAGAAACTTCACCACACGAATGCTTTAATAATCATGAAACCGGACTTTCATCATTTTGCTTTCTATTATTATTCTTAATGAGTTAATCTTTTTGGCAAAACAGTAAAATTTCGTGGTTTTGTATCTTGTTATGCTCAGTAACCATATCAGTGGCCTTGTGAGGATCCCTATAAGGCCCTGTATCCATTGGCTTTTCCACGGTGGCATATGCCCTTTCACAGTGTGCTATTGTCCCCAATTGAAGAGTGTTTTTTCAAAACTCACTAAGTCCAACGGCCGCCGCCACGCTAGACTTTGAAACCTAAATTCTTCATCCAGATTGTTCTCATGCTCATTTTACCTCATTTTGTAGGGGTCGAGGGTCCTTATCCTGACTACAATAAAATGGTCGCAGTTCACTGCCCTGAAGGGACATTATAGAATAGTAATAAAACAGATTTTTTCAAAACTCACTAAGTCTGGGGATTAAGCATGATTCTAAATAATTGTCTTATTATGCGCGTGCATATAAGTGCTAGTATGAATTTTTGATTAATATGACATAAATTTTGGTCATTTGCACTGAGCTTTGACAACAAATTCAACTCACAAAGTCAGTAGCGTAATAGATTTATAATCTATGCAAATATAACATGTGGCAGCTATTGGACTTAGTTTTGAGAAAAACACTCTTCAATTGTCACGCGAAAAGCACAGGGAGCATTTGTCGTACACAAGGTCACTGATACGGTCACTAAGCAAAACAACCGTTTATTGTGTGTGTTGCGAGTACTGAGAAATAATTGGAGATCTTTAAAGTTCCCATATTAAGTATATAAGAAGCTTATATTGCAACACAAACAAATGTGAATTATAGACAAACTCCCCTGTCAAAGGAAACACTTAAGACGGCAACAGAAAGAAAAGCAAACACTCAAAGCTTTTGAAATATTCATTTATGCTCAGGTAACCTTTCCGTCTACATGATACATGTAGCAAGTCATGCTTCTTTAACGTAATTTTCCTAGTGTACACAAGGCCTTGTATCCATAAGCTGTTCCCCTGTGGCGTGTGCCCTTATTCCGTGCTCCATTATCCCCAATTGTCAAAGCACCAAACATAGGGTACATCTACCGTACACAAGGTTACTGATACGTCCATTAAGCAAAATAAAGGTCTATTGAGTGTATGGCAAGCGACATTTGGGACAAAGGGACACGAAACATAATACAAATAATAAATACACATACAACGTGTAACTTTGTGGGGTAGAGTACATGTAATGAATATGGGAGTAAAAAGATGACATACAACGCGTGATCACAATAAACATGATAAAATAATACTACAAATCAAACACTACTTTAATATGCATGTAGACAAAATTCCTTCTCTTTTATTCGATATTAGACTACTAGTATTTGATTCCTTTCTGGACAAATATGACTCATACACTAGTAGCTTTCATTAATGTTCACCAACTTAGTTGAAAAGTCCTGAATTCTCCGAGGTAACAAGTGCTTAGTAAACTCCATTCAATGTGGCAATGTCGACAAGCTACAGGTATATCCTAAGAGGAGCCAAGGGAGAAAATGTTACTTGAGTAGGAATGAATATTACAACACTTGCTTTGGGTGTTTTCTTTTCTTTTCGTCGCTGTCTTTTAAGTCAGCGACCGATTTCCTTACAACTGAAAACACCTAAAAGTGTTTTCAGTTACAAGGATTTGATTGCTTTTCGTCAAAATCTTTGATTCTTTTATCTAAATTTTGAAAGATTAAAAAAGACAATCTTGCCAAATTAAAGATTTTTTTATTTTTATTATCATTGTAGAATTGTAGTGTAGTTTGCCACCTATCTTTATGGTAAAAACTTTTTAAATAAAATGCAAGGTACACTGTCGTTTGTTGACCACCACTGTATATAACATCATGATAACAAAAACATCAAAACTCTATTCAATGGATGCCAAAGATTAACCCTCGTCTCAACCAAGGGGTTAGTTGCAAGCCCTCTGAAGTTTTTACCCTCCTGCATAATAGTAAAAACCCTAGGAAAATCCTCTTTTTACAACTTTTACAGAAAAAGTATGATTTCGGTGACTATTTTTGCCAAAATCGAGATCCAGACGTGTTTTATGACGTCATAATTACCGCCGGACCGATTTAGATGATCTTGGTATTTTTGGATAGGAGAGGACCATACCTATCTATTGGTAGCAAAGCTAAGTTCGTAGGGGGGCTCGGTTCTAAAAACATTTAGTGGAACAACCCCGTCCCCCTAACTGTCTTGCATATTATGATTAGGCAATAATAACTGCGAATCATCTCTTTTGCGGTCATTTTTTGAAATCCCAGGTGCTTGTTTTAGGCGGAAGTACTTTTCTGATGGAGCTTACTTCCGGAATAAAAGTACCGAGCTCATAAAGAAACACCGAAGATTTTAAACATTGACAAAATTAAACGATGGTGCAAAGTTATTATTGCTATTAATAACCTAATTTTAGCAATCATTCTTTCATAAAAACGATTGAAAATTATGGTTTCGATTGGTTTGTAACTTGGATCAGTCCAAGCTTCCGCGTTGCGTTTAGTCAAAAGCGACCACCGCGATATCATTGATTGTTTGTTTTTTTGCGTTTAAAGCATACACACTATTATAACAAGCACGGTATACAGGGATATCATTATCAGAAGTCAATGGGGCAATCTACATGGGAGTGCAAATCTAGAAGAATGCGCATCTCTGCAAGTCACTTTTTATCTAGACTGTGACCACACAGGCGCCAAATCTGGATATGATGTACAGTAATCTGCATACATGCGTCAGTGTAAGCGTTCCGTTCTGCAGAGATCCGCATCTCACTCAGATCTTCACCTCGGAGATGCGCATGCATGTAGACTTCTCTCCGTGATTAATGCCCCATATACCATTTTATCATTGACCACTCAGTTGTTTACGTGAAACTAGATCTTATTAGATTAGATCGCGCTACTACACAGGTTATTAATTGAAAGCAACAATGGATACGTCAAGTTTCATGAAACTAATTTTAGGTTTTTTTCATTAAGCTAGTCAGATTTAGCAGATTTTAGCCTGTAGTATTCCCTGTATCCTCGAGCATAAAATTAATTGTCTTTTTCACCACCAACTGTGCTCAAGGCTACCTAACATTATTTGTGACTGAAGAAAGCTAATTTGTTACATAACCAATACCTGAAGCTAAAAAAAGAGTCTTTGACATCATGATTTGTTTGGCTTCAGAGATAGTGGAGTGCCATGGCCTATACACACAACGGGGCTTGTACAACAGTATATTGCTACAAAAAATAACCATCTAAACCACTTTGATAAACTATTATAATAATTATCATAACGTTATTGGCATATTAAAAGTGTGTCTGGTTAATAACAACATAAAACAAAGCAAAAGTATTCTGATATCTTTACAAACGTCTCTCTTTCCAGGGTGGGGCACTCTCACTTCGGAGCGGCATCAGGTATCTCGCTCAAAAATTAGATATACCATCGTTTTCATTAAAATGCACCATATAATACCTACTGTTACCATTTCGTCATGATAACCCTGATTTGAGTTTCAATGTAGGCATACGGTATGCCGCATACCTGCATGTATAACCACCCCATCCTAGTTGAATTGTTTGCAAAATCATCAATAGATATAATTGATTCGATTGTTCATGCATGAAATACCATATTACATTACATTACATTACATTACATTACATTACATTACATTACATTACATTACATTACATTACATTACATTACATATTAAATATGACGCTATTAGCGGTTATTTTGATTAGATGTTTCCCCGTGCTGCAAAGCCAATAAAACAACTTGCTACACAGATAGATTAAATGGTCGGTTGTAGAAATTTCAATGGGAGTCTAGACTTGTCGCTGTCGGCGTTTTGGTATGCCAAAAGAATTAAATTGTAAAGTTAATCAAACAAAAACTACTGAACTAGCAGATTGTGTGACCGTGAACTGACTTTAACTAACGACGACGGTCGTAAAATTCAAAACTGCGATTCTCAGGTCTACGTTTAATACTTGTCGTTACCCCTAAGTGTACACCTTTACACTGTGACGTAGGGTAACGACGAAGGGTAACGGACTTGCAACTAAAAACTTACAACTGAAAACGACTGATAGTAACGAAAGTGTGCGTGGCTAGCGGATTTGTGAGCGTTAACTGACTTTAACTAACGATGACGGGCGGATAATTCAAAACTGGAATCCACAGGTCTACGTTGGTTGCCGTTATCCCAAAGTCGTCGCAGTGTAAACGCACCTGAAGTCGGACAGACCGGCTTTAAAAACATGACAAAAATGTTTAAGTATGAGAAATATTGTGAATGGAAGTTAGTTTTGATATCGAAACTGCATTTTTACGTTACATTATATTTTCATCTTATTCAGTTGAAGCCATTTTATTCAAAGTATCTTCCCTCCCTCAAAGTGCTAATTAATACGGTTATATTTATCCTTTCATAGTCTCACTTGTATGTATTCCTTGATAACCATTGGTTGCATTGTGTAATCAGCTTCCGTTGTTAATGGTATTATGCAGCAATACTTTATTCACTT
>JXSR01S038018.1:0-18307 GCA_000969725.1 Ophiothrix spiculata
GCAACTATAGCCGTCACTTTCGTCGTCAACTTTAGCTGCTCTTTCATTTCAAGGGTACGCCCAGTTCGTTTTGATGATTGTCGTACCTCATATATGATTGAAATATAACAGCAAAGGATAACTATATAGCAAATACAATTAAGTCCTAAAAATACTGCTAATGAATAGTACATGCCGATTATAAGGCCTTCAAATTTTGTTACAAATGTGTCTTTTTGGTAAGTAAGAGTATCGAACTTGGGTACATTTATTATATGTGAAGTTTTATTCGTGCTATACGATTCCGTCAAGGATAATGGGAGACCGATGCATACATGGGAATTATCATAAAACTTAAAATTTTCTTGTCCCGCGGCTAAAACAGAGGGAACCACGCCTAACGCAAGTGAGACTACCCATGTCACAAAAATGACAATTAATGTCGCTGTTTTTCCAAGTCTTTTTGATGACATAGGAAATCGTATGCTTATAAATCTATCGATACTGATCAGTGTTACAAAGAACACTGAAGCCTCACTTGATGTAATGGCTAAAGTACCAGAAATTCGACACAGATTACTAGATCTCCACGTCTCTGATTGCATCGGAAAGTGGTCACCAAAGTAAATATCAGCGGATGCTATGATAGTCATATAAACACCCATGAGAAAATCCGACAAAGCAAGATTGCTTAGTAACATGTCCTGGACATTGCTATATTTAGATGCTTTCCTACGCCACAAAATGACAAATGCATTCCCACAAATTGCATTAAGACCTATTAACCACATCATAACCTCAATGACGCGATCTGCCAACAACCAATTACAAGTAAGATACGGGGATCTCTGATCGGATGCACTACACTTTGAACCGGAAGGATTGTAACATTGGCACATTTCATGTTGGCTAACGTAAAGTTCAGAAAGATGAGGGCGCCCTGAAAGTGAATCTTTGGTAATGTATGTCAACGGATTGGAAATGAGATTAACGAAAGTAAGTTGTGTTAAGTATTTGAAATCGGGAATTTCTTGTAAATGGTTATAGGATAAATCAAGAAAGGTTAGATTACTCAGATCTTTGAACAAGTCCCTATCTAACTTGACAAGTCTATTTATCTCCAAGTAAAGAATATTCAAGCTGCGTAATCCATGAAACAGTTTAGCAGGTAGATGTTCAAGTGAATTATTTCGTAAAGACATCATTTCTAAATAACTCAAGTTCTTGAATACATCCTCAGAAACGTAACCTATCTTGTTATCCCATAAAGATAATAGTTGTATATGATTGACATCAAAAAATGCATTTGATCTTAATGATATCAAACGGTTGTCCCTAAAGAAAAGTCGAGAAATGCTTTTAAGTCCTTTGAATAAAAACGGCGGCAGTTCTTTAAGCCTATTACCAGTTAGATCTACTTCTAAAAGCTGACTAAGACCTCTGAAAACATCTTTATCTAATGATTTAATTACATTATAATTCAAAACAAGTAAAACCAAGTTTCTAGTTTCGTCGAATGTACCTACTGGTATTGTACTAAGATCATTGTAATGTAAATAAAGAATAGTTAAGCTTGATAAACCATAAAATGTTTCTGGTGTTATTTCACTAATATACATTTGATGCATAATAAGATATTCAAGGTTTTCTAAACTTCCAAATAATCTATTCGGTATCGAAAACAGAGGGTTATCATATATGTATAGATATAAAAGCTTGCGCAATCCTATGAATACATCGGTTCGTAACGATATTAGTTGATTGCCAGGTAGGTACAAACCTTCCAAATTACTTAGCCCCCAAAACAGGTTGTCTGGCAATAAGGAAAGCATATTATATTGAAGTTCTAAATGGCCAAGATTGAATAAACCTTGAAATACATTTGAAGGTAGAGAAACCAGCAAATTTTCATGTAAAGCAAGATGATACAAATTAGATAGGGTAGAGAAAATATTTTGAGGAACATACCGTAATTCATTTCTATTAAGAGTTAGGGTGCTTAGATTATATAAACCGCTGAACACATTTTCTCCTATCATAGATATCATATTGTTGTCTAAGTACAGATGTTCCAAAGAGTTAAAACCAAGGAAAGGACTGTTGTATACATTATGTATGTTGTTAAAAGTTAGATCTAAAGATTGCAAAACAAGGGGAACGTAAATGATAGAAATATAAGTGGTCCAAGTATCATTTTCTAGACATAAAAATTTGACTTCTCGATCACCAAGATCGGAAAAGCATTTTGAGTTGAAGTTAAGTCGGCAGGTTTGATCAGAACCACAAGACATTCTATGAGAACTCTCCAAAACGTTTGGATAATGACAGTCAAACAGACTTGCATTAGTATTATAACTTACATCCGGGAAAGAATACAACTTTTCCACTTGATATGTTTTATGTATCATAAGAGTTGCGTTACCTTGCAGTTGAACTTGAAGGTTGCAGCCCTTAACATTGAAACCTGTCATGTTCATTTCACAAATATTACCTCCAATCCATCGAATCAAAATGTACTTGTGGTGAGAACCTAAACCAATACAATCTTCTCGCACGATATAGAGAAAGAAATATCCACTAGCGTCAGTAACTACCAGAGTTGTAGGCGATTCAGTTGCGACATGAACTTGAACGCTGCATGTTTTACGCGGGTTTCCTTGTAAGCGAATAACTGCGTAAGAGTCCTTAGTTTCGTTTAATATACATTGTAAAGTTTCGGTGTCCGTAGTGTTCCATAATTCTGCAGTAAGATAATCAGCTTCAATTTCATTAGAAAACTGATAAATATTGAATATGGCAGCCAATGCCATAAAAGTCAGTCGAAGAATATGAGGATTTAGACCAGCCATTGCGTTGAATAAAAAATAACCGATATTTTGCTAAAGTCTGTTAATCATTTTACAATGTTGTTACTAGTGCTGAAGTGTAAATTGTCATATAAACACACACTTTTTGTTCGCAAAATATGTCTACATTGTATTTTCTTTCAGTAAAACCTTTATTCTTGAATTATCGAAGATTATGAACTAGAGAACAGTAGAAAGTCACATACTTGCAAACGATATTACTGTCTTCATCTTGTTGAAATAATTTCCGAAATAACCAAAGAAAATATCGGTCATTGAGTTTTTATACGTAGTTTTACTTGATCTGGTATTTTCTAGAAGCAGGCTGCAGCCACTAAGAGCAAACATGTAGAAAAACACGACGACAGCGAAAGATTTATGAAACACTGGCGATAGGTAAAATTATAGTAAATCCTATATTAAAGATAAGGAAATGGAGTATTTGAAAGAACTTTGTTACACATTCCCGTCTTGCATTACAAAGTATAACCGTTCTTTTTTTAGTACCGTCAATCAATTCATTTTGGTAGCTAACAAAGCACTACTTTCTTAGATTATGTTTGGAAGCTTTTGGAAGCTTTTTTTTTTGGGGGGGGGGGGCTGAGTCCTGCATCAAACCAGTGTCCTTGAGTGCAATTAAGAAATAGCTTCCCATTATTAATGCCATGCCTTTCGACCTAGTTCTAGTTTATCACAATCAGCAAATATCAATTGTTAATAAACTTGAATGTCTGTAACTGAATGTATATAGGAGTAAAATATATGCCCAAGTCATGAAAGCTGAGACGGACGTTATGCATTAACTGGTCCTATTTCTTGTTTTACACAAACAAATTGGTAAAACCATGCAAATTTTTATTCAACGGATTGCTAGAAAGGTTATTTTCCAAGGGTTTTAATTTTATCTAAAAAAGCCAGATTTTGAGGATTAGGTAAAATTATACAGGGCGCAAAATAAAACCAAAATGCATCTTGGTTAACCAACTTGGCACAATAAGATTTGTTTGGGGGATCGTGTATCCAGATGACACAAACATTAATTGAAGAATGTAATGATGACCTTCCATAAACTGATACATTTGGAGACAATTTCAATGTGGTCAAAATACTGAGGATGGTTAAAATTTATGAAACGACTCATTAATTTTGGGGACATTTATCGGTCATAATTTGTTCACTACCTAAAAATTAATCACATAATTGGATTTTCGTCGAATTTCCTTTTGAAAATGTAAAATTTGTACCATCTATGTACGTCGACTCAGTCAAAAGAAATGCCGTTTTAAAGTTTTAGAGTGTAAATGCATGTTTTGTACAGTAATGTATGGAGAAAATTACCTACATATAAACCATTAAGAAATATCTAATTGGGACAATATATCAGTTTATGATACATGCTTTAGCATTACACATATATTTCATTGAAGTAAATCAAAATAATCATGAGCCCAACATTTGTTTTTACAATACACGTGTTCATAAATCGTAACTTTAGTACACTTTTGCATGTAATCCTATGCGCGCCTCAACCACCGTTCACGCAGCCACCAGATCCATCGTGTTCTCTAATAGACCACTTTCGTCTGCCCATAATGCATCTTGAAAGTACCGCAAACACGAGCATTTCTGCGCAATCGACCATATTACAACTTGCTGCGCAATTGACGTCATTCGCACAACTTAGGAATATGGTCGTTCGCGCACAGAATCTGAAGCAAAGTGATACTTTGTGAATGTTAGCTGCTCTGATGTTTTAAATTGTTCCGAAACACCGGGCTTTGCAAGTGCTCGGCGCGCGATGAACAGCGCGCCGATTTATGTGTACCGAGTAAAACGCTGTGCCGTGCGTGACAGGCTAATTTGAATATCAACTGTGGGTTCATCACGAATCAACAACGGTAAGCAGAGATACAGTGAGTCAGGGAAAATAGAGAATGGGAAGTGAAACTCACGGGCTAAAAAATGTATCTAATAAAAAAAGAAGGATGAACAAAAATATTTCACTATTCAGTCCCATTTTATCATAGTTGTGCCTTTCTTTCACTCATTCATCAAAGATTTGCATCCAATATAACTGAAAGTAATATTGAAACTAAATCTAATTTGCAAATTGCAAACTATATAGCTCGTATATGTCCATAATTATTTTCAGAGGGGCGGGGTGAGTTTGAAGATGAGTGTAAGGCAATTGAATTAATCTAAGCACTGTTGACAAGGAAATGCGTTACTTTTGAAAGAAATAAAGATAAAAACTAAAGTAATTAAACCTTAATATACCCTTTTCAAGGCAGTCCCTTTAATGAGACTGAGTGTCCCCATAACCAGGAGCAGTGGCGTAGCCAGGTTTTCAAAACTGGGGGGGCCATAATATGAAGATGAACCGACAGAATTGTATTGAGTGCTGTATCGCCGCCCGGCCTGCGGCCGGTCGGCTCAACTTTACCGACGGACACCTTTTTGAACCGACAAATTGGTCTTTAATGGGGGGGCCACGGCCCCCCCGGCCCCCCCTCTAGCTACGCCACTGACCAGGAGTCCGGGTCTAATTGAACTACAGGGAATAAGCCGCAATCAATCAATACTTTATTGATCGTACATGTACAAGTACGTTCTATATAAATGAATAGTAGCTAGGACGATCTGTCTCACGGAGGCCGGACTCAGGTTTGGCAATTTTTAGTTTACATATTTTCTTTGGTATGATCTCATGATCCAGAGGACCCAGGTTCGATTCTCAGGTAGGTACAAAGGTAAATTTTCTCATGTCTGTAAATGTAATTAGATATTAGTAAGGAACCAATCTAGAAATCTCCTCCTCAAGAAAAAGTGAAATTGATTCATTTTTTTTAATTTCAATTAATTTGTTGTAAGTCAAGCACAATTTAAGCATTTTATTTATGTGGAATCTACTGACGCTATTCAGTTAAGTGAACGTTTTACTAAATTGAGTTTAATTGGTTTTCAAAAGTAAGTAAAACGAACATAATAGAAGCAAGTAAAAGCAACAAGATTGTGCAATTTATCGGCAATAGTATGTGTTTGTAACTCAAATAAAAAGAGTTCTTTTAAACCGTGTCAATTAAGTACAAAATACGTGAATAAATGCTTGTTGCACCTACTTAATAAAATCAAGGCAAACGTGTTGCACAGGTTTTTTAAAGTAAATTCAACAAATTATTTTTTTGAGTGTGTACGATTTGTGTGTAATTTCCATTGAAAATCAGTTTTTGGTCAGTTTTTCGTTTGACCCAGCGTGCCATTACGGAATGCCACGAGCCAACCCTAGGTCCGATTTTCACAAAAAGTGTCTTTAAATAAGCGCAAGGCTTGAAGGAAAAAAGTCAAGAAATTGAATATATAACTATAATTAAATCAATGCAATTAATCCTGAAGTTATGTAGTATTAAAGTTCTCAAAACAAGTCCAAAAAGTTGGTACTCATGGATATATTTTGACATCCTATCCTGTCCTATGTCTTTCTCTGAGCCCTGGTGAAAGAAAAAGCGGAAACGGAAAAGCAAAGTTCTAAATCTTGTCTCATGCAAGATTGGAATTGTTACAGATACAGGGTCCAAAATGTAAGCACCAGTAGCATGATCATATTATAGGGCTTTCACTTGCTAACGATATAAGTAGTTTTATTTATTTATTATTGTAGAATCTGTATTGTATGCATTTATTGCAAGAAAAGCCGCATTTGAATCATTTGATGCAATGATTATATCCAAAAAAACAAAGACAGTGGTGTAACCAGACTTTTTCATTGAGGGGGCGTGCGGAGGCAAAACAATTTTTCAGGGGGCGAAATATTTTTATGTCCGATTGGATAAAGCGTCCGTCTCGTAATCTATAGGTAGAGTTCGAGCCCCGCTCAACGTGTTAACGTGTTGTGTGCTTAGTCAAGGCACTTTAATCCTCATTGCCTTTGGGGCTGGATATTTGTGAAGTTGTTTCAATGTTGGGCATTTAGTCATAAAATGGTCCTTTTTGTTTCAAAACAAACATAAGTAAAACCAGGCCAATTTGTATTCAACGGATTGTAACTTTAATATAAACATTTAAAACCCACAAAGCTATATTGCTGTTAAGCTTATTTTTCCACAAATTTGATTTTCCGTATGGGTAAACATTATACAGCATGTACAGGGTGCAAAATAAAACAAATGCGCATTTTGGTAATCCAACGTGGCACATTGGGATTGTGTATATGGGAAAAGATGAGATGACTAAACATTAATTGATGGATGTAATAATGGTCTTTTTTTGTGACCAATTTCATCCTGGTCAAAATACTGAGGCTGGTCAAAATCTATGAAACAATTCATTAATTTCTGGGACGTTTATCTGTCATATTTTTTCCTGCATACACTACCTAAGAATTAATTACATCATTGGATTCCTCGTCAAAATTCCTTTTGAAAAATGTATACCTATACTCTATAAATCCTAAAGTATGCAACAAGCCGCCGATTAACACACATGAACCAATATGACCTTACGCAGAAATAATTTAGTCCATACTTTTCGAATCATAACGACGTACCCAATCATGTTGAATATTCAAATGAACTTATAATTTATAATTTATCCATTTGGTAGCAACAAAATTAACCAAAATAATACCAAAATCATTAAAGATTCAGGTAACAAATGTATTAATATGCAGTGATTTGGTCCTAATCAATCATTGCTAGTTTCTTACACAATACAAAACCACCAGTTCACAATGTTGTAGAATAAAAGGGATATGCTATGGTTCTTGTAACAGAGTCTGATTGCTTGCTGCATACTTCAATGTTTATAGAGTATATACTTAGTTGGAATTCACAGGGGTGATTTTCCACAAGAAGCAGATTTTTTGCTAGTAGATGAAGAGACAGCAGCAGATATTTAGTTTTTAATTTAGCTTGCCAGTTGGGTGGTGGTGCTTTTCATGCACTGCTGGCCCACCACCACGAGGGAATATTGATTGTAAGAGGGCCGAAATTCTTGTTGACGGGTGGCATATCAACTGATGATCCCCACTGGTGATAGCACAAGACTATTACATTCTTGTCTTTTATGTATATAGAACTGCGCACCTCAACCACCGTCACCTCAATCACCAGAGCCATCTTCAACCCTAATTGCTACACTGCAAAAAAGTTGGGCAAAAATCTATCCCTCCCAACTATTGGGCAAACTAAAAAAGCACCATAGATCAGACACTTTTGCGAACATTTTGTATCGATTTTATCCCACAGATGGCAGATGGACTTGCGTTTCCGCTCAAATAGTTTTGCCCAACATTAGGTGTAGGGATGTGTACCCAACAGTGTTATTTGTGTTTTGCCCAACGTTGGGAGGGATGTATACTTCATCAACGTTGGGCGAAATCACCCTCAAATAGCCCAACTTTCTTGCAGTGTATTTCAAGTGTAACTTCATAAATGACCTTTCATATAATGCCAAGCTATTCTCAATACTTTGAGCAGTCATAGCAATACATGTTTTTCATAATTTTTGTGGTTAATAGGTAACGAATCCATGATATTTGATGGAACTATATCTGACGCAAGGCCTGTTGCAATAATGGCGCTGATTGCATCGTGTTTGTTTAAGAGTGTTTAAAAAATGTAAAAATTCTAAAAATTTGACCTGCGGGTCACGATTAGAGTTGGAAATAAACCATAATAATAAACTTAAAGCACAAATACAATTCAACACAGAATTTCATAAAGCAATTTTGCAAGTTCACCCAAATACTTAATCTCAAATCGCCTAATTGCAATCGTTTCCTGTGGTATACATTCTGTAACCTGATTACATCACAACATTTCTCATAGAACAGTTATTTTTTATATCATTTATCATATCATATCATTTATTTCCATAAAAACAATACATTTAAACGTCAACTAAATACACTACATTACACAAAGCACAAAAAACCTTATGGAGGAGTAAACCAGATAACACCCGATGGTGGTCTAACCCTAACGCATTCAGACAAAAATACAAAAAGGTAAAACATAAATCAAATAACTCATTTCACTCACCACTAAACAAGACATACAGCAAAGGGATGAATCGGTTATGAATTTGATATTTATTCGTATTTTTGAATAATGGTTTGCTTTAGACTATGGTCACAATACGTCGTAAGAACAGTTACGAACAGTGTTTAGTCCATCTAATAGGACCACGCGACGCCCTCGCTGCTCGCTTTGCTCGCTGCTCGTGGTCCTTTTAAACAGACTAAACACTGTTCGTAATATTGAGATTCTGATAATGATTTTGGTAATGAATTCCAAAGGATTGGGTCACCGCACTTGCTCCTTGGATGCGATAATACTCATCTACGTGAGGGATGCATCTTTTACAAAGAAGAAGAAGAAGATGAACGAGTGCTAAGATCAGAAATCCATTTTTTTTATTACATTTGGTAGACATGAAAACAGATCGTTTTGACAAAAAAGGTCTTAACGCAACTGGTAAATCGTTTGCACAAAATCAAAACATTAATGTCACATACGATGACTATCTTGCTCAAACAAATTGGCATGCAGAGTTATCAAGGTTTTATTCGTTACATGATGGTCAACTCAGGGTGCGTGATGTTTTTCATCTCTTTTGAAATTACGCATAGATAAAAACAGTTGTGTATAATGGTCACCTTATTTATTATCACTCACAGGAATTCGTGCAATAAGATGAGACAGCCATGCATTTAGGGAAATACACATTGCATTTGATGCATTCTTTGTTCACATATATGAACAAATATGACAAAATAAAGTCTACAGGTGATGAAATATATATGAGTGGTGCTCCGGTAAAATGAACGGAAAGTTGCGAATGAAGATTTTGCATAAGTGGACGTTAAAGTAAAAATGAGAAAAAAATTACTTGCAAAACGGCTTACATTTATTTTTTGAGAAAAGGGCAAAACACTGCTAGGACATCAAATTATGTCGCAAAATTCCTGATAATGAATTTAGTCATTCTTTACTAATATGTCTTTAAAAATAAGGTGTAATATAGATAATTCATCAAACAGTTTTTTATTAATTTCTAATGAAAATGGATTCAATCCATTTCGCAGGACAACTCATCAAATATCAACGCAAGAACCCCCTATCTTCCAAATTTCTTTTGAAAATTCTTCATTAGGCTATGATATAGTTTATAATATACAAAATTTCCACATGTTTAATAAAGAAGTTACCATATATGGGCATTATGTCCTTATATGCCCAAATATAGTCATGCGATGTCCATATTTTGGGCATAAAAGTAACAATTTCGGGATTTTAACCAATTTAGGGACATTTTTTCAACAAATATTTTTGCCAGGATGATGCGCAAGTTAAAGGTCTGTAAAAATCTATCAAAAACTCATTTTTGAAAAAAGCCGTTTTGCAATTCAGCTCTTCAAATATGGTTAAAAGATCTAATTTCGTTTTTTGACATAAAACGCATTAAAGCATAAGTGTGTAACTATACCTATATTGCAGATGATACTACTCTCTTGTTCTCACACCCAGATATTGAATCACAAATTTATTTGATCAATAATGAACTTTCTGAAATCTGTAACTGGTTCAAAGCTAATAAACTCTCAATAAATGCAATAAGACTAATAACATGCTTGAATATGACGCTTGATGATGTGTCCTAAAATAGAGTAAGTTCAACAAAATTCTTAGGTGTAATAATTGATGACAATTTAACCTGGAAATGTCACATAGATGCCATAACAAAAACAATAGCAAAAAATATTGAAATGATGACCAAGTTGAAACATTTTGTTCCCGAAAACATATAGTATTCTCTGTATTGTACATTGATTATGCCTTATATTAAATATAGTCTTTTAATATGGGGAAATGCGTGCAAAATGTCCTTGGAAAAAATTTAAAACTACAAAACTGGGCTATCAGGACTGTTACAAAAAGCCACTATAGAAGGCACAGTGGTCCTCTATTTTCTAAATATAGTGTGCTCAATGTATATGATACGTATAAACTAAATCTTGGTATCTTTATGTACAAACACCACACAAACCTACTTCACGTATCTTTTCTACGTACTTTACAAAGCATGATCAAACACACAGATATTCAACTAGAAATGCCCAGCATTATAGTATTAACTAAGCAAAGAAAAAGATTTCAAGTTGCGCTATTAGGAATTGTGGGCCAACCTTTTGGAACTCTTTGGACAAAGATATCAAACATTCAAATAATATCAAACTTTTCAAAAATCGAATGAAATCAGAATTACTGAGCAAATATGAGTAGCTTCCTTTTGGGCATATCTTGTGTGGTTTGTTTGATCGTTTCGTTTGTATTTCTTGCAATTGGTTTGTTGTTGTCGTTGTTGTAACCTTAAGTTAGAAGGGCATAATTAACTCAGGTCTTTGTGGCCTTTCAATTGTGTCCTTAATATCATGTTTTTATTATTTTTATTGTATTTTAAAAGTGTTCTGATTGATTGTACATGTAATTGATATTGAAATAAATTTTGAATTGAATTGAATGGAAATTGAAAACCTATGCCAAAGAACTTGAACATTACCTAAAGACCCAAAACCAGTTATCTTGACACAACGAAGCATGACAAATCCTGGGAGAACATACCAGTTAAAAATCACCTATTATTACGAGCAAAGGTACAACTCAAGGAGAGCGTCTTGAAACCTGGTACAATCACTTCAAGGGCTTCTTGAAAACACTGACCAGCAACCTGTAAATCTGTCTTCTCCTTTCTACAACCCGAGAGCGTCTTTTCTGAAACGCTGCCAATAACTACCTATTTACTACTTACGTACTTCAAAAGGTTGTCAAAAAGTGTACTTTATGGCCCATCAAAAACCAGAGCCTAACAATTACACGACTATAACTCACTAAACCACGACCCGACCCTTACTCGGAAACCACGATCATACCCTAACACTAACCCTAATCCTAACCCTAAATCTAACCCTTAACCCTAACACTAAAATTTTGGCTTGGATGGGACCTAAAGTTGCAGCTATATATTTCATATATAGAATATCATGTTAATATTTTGTTTCGGCTATTTGTCACCCGACGATACATGTTACAGTTAAATATACTAAAAGTACATTGTACCAATTCAAGTTATTGCGAAAAACAATGTTTTGAAAAAACGACATGAATCACTTATACACCAAAGAGTATTTTGAAATTTTTCAGTCATTCATTTAATTTCGCTGTACTTGATACCAATTCTTTTTGTTGTATCATTGTAAACATTTGTTTAATCATTTCATCAGATTTTAGCAATAATCTGATTAAGTTTGTACACTGTACTTTAAGTATTATGCCTCTTTAGAAAATGATTTTATTCTGTAAACAAAATTGTATCAAGATGTATACATAAATAGAAAAGTGAAAAATACGCAATGCGACCTAAACATAATATCTATCAATCATTTCCTTTCAAGTATACCTTTAATAAAGTGCAAATCATTTTATCTAATTGTCTATAGTAAAAATTGAGTCTACATAAAAAGGGGTTGAGTGAAGAAAGATTTAAACAGCACTTATTAAGAAAAATATAAAAAGTGAATTCAACTTTTTGATGTCTGTAAGTTGCTTTAAAAATAACGACTTCCTGCGTTTACAATAAAGTTTGCTTTTTCCTTTAAATCTCAAATATATATAATAGCCTGCAAAAGGATAAGACTGTACTTGCAATGATAACTTGTTACGAAAAACAAAAGATGAACGCTATTAAAAATGGAAGCTGATAGAAATTTCACCGAGGCTGGCTGCGAAACTATCTTACATATCGATGATGACACTGCATCAAGATACCTGTTTGATACCGGCGATCAGATATTGATTACTTTATGTGTACCAGCTGTCACTTTTATCGGTGTATCAAGTAACGCTGCGTTTCTCCATGGATATAGTAGAATAAGCCCATGGTTTCTCATTGTCCTGTTGTGCAATGAAGACATGCGTACAGTTACAAACTTTTACCTTGCAAACCTTGCTGTAGCAGAGATTTTGCTCATGACAATATATTGTTCGCAAAGTGTTTATGGATACGTTACGTATCCAATCCATACCATCGTTACGGGGCCAGTTGGAATTGCATGTGGTGGTAATGTCCCACGTGTTCTGTCACCTTTATTCGCCAATGTTTCTCTTTTACTGGTAACATTGATAACATTTGATCGATATTTGGCTATTTGTCACCCGATGATAAATGTTAGAGTGAAGGGAAAGGCTTATACAGTCAAGTTAACCGTGATGTGTTGGTTGTTGGCAGTTATTACATCAGCACTTGGAGTTGTAATCAACAGATTATTTGACAGGTTACCTGTGGACATGTGTTTGGAATTTTCAAAAGAGGCATCAGAACAATACGGCATGGAGGGTATGTATCGCTTGCAAGACTGTTATTCTACTTGTGAAAAATGTGTCATAGCCGTTCACATGTTCAGACTGATTTTACTCATAGTATCAATCATTGTCAATGCCGTTATGTACATCAAGATAATACGTTCACTGAGACAAAGTCTTCATGTTATTAAATCAAGTGCAAACTCCAACGTAGTAAACAATCGATTAAAAAACAATACTTCCATCACTAGAATGTTAGTAATTAACAGTTGCGTGTATTTCCTTTGTTTAATGCCACTTTCAACAGTTATACTTGTCGAGTATATCATTCCTAAACTTAGCGGAAGGCCGTTGATTATACACCAGGACTTGTTTACAAAGCTGGTTTGGCTTGGTAAAGTAACCATCTTGATGAATTCAGCTATAAACCCATGGATATATGGGTTTACAAATCAAAGGTATAGGAAGGCGTTCATTGACATTTACAAACAGTGTCTGTGTATGAGAAATGACCAACATTAGAAAACTTGGCCATATAACTGGTGATACAACATTGACTATGTAGACTTTATAACTGGTGATACAACATTGACTATGTAGACTGTAATACAAATGGATAAGGTACATCCAAAGGATAAGGTACAAAACACGTCAAGGATCAAATATGATACGGGATACGGGAGATAACGTAGATCATAATGATAAATATTGGAGGGGAAAATAAAGTAAGCCTTTGTGCTGTTTTTGTATATCTGTGAATTTTTTCGATGAGTCTGTAAATTGTTTCAATTTTGTACCTATTGTTTTTGTTTTAGGCCTATATACATACTTTTGTAGGCCTGTATATTGCTTTATACTTTCAACTTTGATTTTACCTCCAATATGTAGACTCTAGGCAACTACGGTAAAATACTATCACATGATAGCGAGGAAAAATAAAGATCTGTTTCATATTCCTAATAATGTAATGTAAATTATGACGTTTTTCATGTTGCAAGTTTGAAACTTCTACATTTCAAATAATGATTTCAACAAAACTTTTCATATGGCTTCTGAATTTGATTTATCATGAAATCTCTACGCATTCGTAATTCGTAAATTAATGTATAAAATTATATGCTGATACAATGTTGAAATTGTATCCAATGCAGCGTTAACATTAAATGTCAGTATCATTGAAATTCAGATTTTTAGGTAAAAAGAGTCTTTTACTTATATCAACATTATTGCATTCACGACTGAAATGAGAGATCCAGTCACTTCCTATGATGATAAGAGACCAACAATAAAATGTAAAATTTATAGCAGGCTAGCTGGATTTTTAAAAATTATGAAGCTTCTAACTTGAAAAGGAATAGTCAAAACAACAAAAATGTGCATTAGAGAACACTTTAAAACTCAAACTGTTGTTGGCAAAAGCAACTGGATAGAACCGCTGCTGGTTCCGGGAGATCAGCTGCCTATTAAGTTTAGAAGCGATTCTTAAGTTATTTCTAGACTATCATAAGCATGCTATGAATAAGAGCAATCTAGAGCGGACTGTCTTTTTGCATCATCTTGATGGACTTATCTTACATAAGGCCTGTTAAAGTTTGTCGTAAGTTATCTCATGAACAGAAAAAGGATTTAGTTTACAAATTATAATTAAAGGTGCGTTTACATTTGGACGTAGGGTAACGAATTCCAGAATCACAATACGCTGGACGACAAGCAACGAACAAAGATGAAAAATCAAAGTTTGTTGACCGATAGTAACGAGTATCAGCGATACGACGGCAACAAGTGACGAGTGGTTGCTGAAAGAAACGCAGACTTACTGATAAATTAAGAGTTTGGCTTGACTTTGGGTCACGACTTCCCAACGTAGAACAACTGTAAGCAATGTAGTGAGGCGGCAAATGCTGACCTTGGCTGACGTAAAGGAACGAATGCTATCGAATGGTTACGGCAACAATAACGTGACTAGAAGTTTGTGCGAGTACAAGGTTATTTGATTAAAATCACGTTGATTTAAATAGGTTCCTATTTAAATCACTTGGATTTAAAAAAAAATAATCACTGACTGTTTTTTTTTCAATTGAATCATTTTAATTACTCTACAAGCACTTTCGAAACAGTTTTGAAATAATTTTCAATTAATCTTCATAAGATGCAAGAACACAATTATAAACATTTTCCAAACAACACAATTTTTAGCAATAAACCCATCTTATGAAACATTAACAATCTTTTAGTTATGAGTGTTTGAGCTAATAATGATAATTAACTGGAATATTTTACAAACCCCAAAACATTAATGCAAAAGTGCCTGCATTTTGTTGATAAATCCAAAAGTGTGTCATTTTATGATTACATTTGGGGCTCGGCAATAATTACAACACAGTAGCCATAGAGAATTTTCAAGATGCTGTAAAAGTTTGCAACTTGAAAATGAATGGTCAGATCAAGTGAAATTTTCAGCATACATTTATGTTGTACTATTCTTATTATTTAGATAGAAAAGAGGCAAGGCTGTCATTCCAATCGGAATAAAAAATTGCACCAATAGGCAATAATATGTACAGACTTGACATTAAATATGGAATATATTGTTTCCCTTGGTTTCCATCTTGAATAACCCGCCATATCTCTGTATTCACCAATTTTTGAGACTTGTGCTTTCTCATGTTTGTTACTAAACTTATAAACTTCAAACCAAGGGTACTTTTAAGCTCACTGAAATGACACAGAGACAATGGGAAACTTGAAGGTACACATATCTCGGAAAATTAGGTCCAAAGCCGTGCACTGCAATATTAAACAAAGGAAAGTGAATTTGCCATATTTTCTTTCATACGTTACCTAGACACAGGTATTATCGCCTAACTCAAACCCTGTGCAATTTCAACTCAGCAGGGGTTCTGATATATAATTGAACTGATTCTGCGCATTTAATCTTCAGCGAATCACCGATTTGACCTTTTGAATGTGGGTCAAATATTATACATTGATATTCAATAATACAAGTCACGCAGCGTTAGTTAATCGGCGAATTAGCATTTTTTATAAAGGTGTGCATGTCTTGTCCTACGTCATAGATGTTTAAATTGGGTTTATAAGCAAGTGTCTGTCTGATTTGAGCTTTTATTTTCTGAAAATTTTTATGAATAATACGAGCGAAAAAACGTAATAGGAAGCGAAAAACAATGAAATGTATACCCTATTAAAGCTTGATATTTCAACAATCACATTGCACTACTCAAATTTCGTTCCGTGTTATATAAAAAATAAATAATGGACGATAAAGATCAAAGAGTGAGAAATGTTTGTAATATTTACAATAGTAAACCGTTATACGTGTACTGCTTGACGTCATCTAATTAGGACTCTGCTTGCTAATCGGATCAATGAAAACGATTGAAATCGTCTGTACAATAATAGCTGTGCTAGAGATGTGAAACTCTACAGAGTTGATGAACACAATGTTAGTGATGCTTTCTTATCAATAGATATTTTCCTCTGTTATCATGAGAAGCGTACAACGCCATGACTCTCCATGGCATGCTTTCCATTTGTTATTGGAGATTTTTTTTCGGTATCTCAGCCAAAGCATCAAACACAGACCCACAGCACTCCTTCCCCTCGGAGGATCAATATAACATGCTGTTAAACCAACGTGTTTCTTAACTCAAATGTTCTCATAAGGATTAATATCTGATGATCTTGCCAGACAAGGAAAGAACTCAACACCCTGATCTTCAAGGAAAGTCCGGATTTTACGAGCACGACGAAGGCGAAAGTTATCATAGTGGAGCACAACATTGTTTCCGAAGAAGCCTCTAACCAATGACATTATCAATGCTTATAGAATACATCTTTACTATGGCTGATGGAAGCCGCCTTCCAAAGTGATCAGGACTGATTTTTCACCTGAATGTTAAGCATCCAGAAGAAAATGTTACCTTCTTCTGGATACATTGCTGATAGCATGCACGCTTCAGTATAACCCTTCTCTGTACATCTGTAGCCCTGATACGTCCATATTGGCAGTATATTTCAAATTTAGTCTAAGCTCTGAAGACAACGTTATCTCATTGATGGGACTTAAAATGGAAATTGATCTGTAGCTCAGTAAAAGGGTCGCTGGAAAAGGTGTTTGGTCAAGATGTTTTCTCCAGGGATTTCCTAGCATGATCGCCACTTTCAATAAACTGAGAGTTAACTAATGTTCTGAATACGAGCTTGTTTTATGAAAGATCATGGTGTTGGACACTTACCCTGTTTGTTAAGATCTTCAGATATGGACTCTATTGAGGACTTTTCGGCTGAAGTAAAACATCGATTAACAACAAGTTACATCATACCACCATGTACATGAGTAACTGTAGGTTGTGCTTGATACTTGGGGTGATACACCTATCCGAACTCTCCAATCACTTTTGGAGTGTCCGCATGGAGAGTTTTTGCACCGCACGCTTCTTATGGATGACATAGAAAACAGTGTTTGTTCATAATTTGTAACCAACAATATTTAAAATAACTTTGTAAAATTGTAAGCGTCCAGGTAAAGTATTATAGAAACTACGGCAAATTTAATTTCCGTAATTTCGTATTATGGTGCACGAGTTTGGACCCAAATTTTAGAGGTTCTTGTGCTACCAAGTTCCCCATTGTCTCTGTGTCACCTAGGTATAAACAATAGGGTCTTAGTTCAAAGTTTACATGTATATCTACAAATATTAAGAAATACACACTCCTGGAGTTTTCATATACCGAGATATGGCGTATTTTTCAAGATGGAAACCAACAGAGAAAATATATTCCATATTTAATGTCTAGTCTGTACATGTAGAAGCTAATCATAACTTTAGGTGACAATCAAGTCCATTCCTTTGTTTCCTGTAACAAGGTAAACATCTTAATTTGAATTTAGGATCTATTCCATTTTAAAAGCTTTGAACAAGACCACTAGATTTACAGCTTTTTCAGTCCCTGGTGGACACCAATTGAATCACTAAATGTAAAGATTTTTTATTTTTGTTAATTTTGTTTCATTTAATTTAGTGGATTATTTGTCAAATGTTAAAATATATATTTCAAAGAGTACTTGTCAACTGTATTTGGTCTAAAATCACTTCAAAAACA
>JXSR01S038027.1:0-13796 GCA_000969725.1 Ophiothrix spiculata
TGATAAAACACAGGGCTCTCAATAAGAAAATAGAACTTTTCAGTTAATATACATACAGTGAAATATACAGGGTGGTTAAAATCATATACATTTCAAAAGGATTGTATGCCTCCAAGGGTTATTTAATTAGTTCTTTATATGTCTTAGCAATAGTTGACAATGCTTGATACAAGTTACATTCAAATTTCTGGTTACTATGACCATTTTGCTGCATTTTTGGTATACAGGGTGATCAAACATGCATTATCTCAATAATTAACCTGATCCGATAGACTTTGGTTTATTTGTTACTGTTAATATGTGAAAATACGGTATTATGCATTTACAACAAGTCATCACTGTTATTCATCCATGTTTTCACAACGTACGAAACTTGTCATGAAAATTTTGACCTTTGAACATTGTTGAAACTAGTAGTGGAAATACCCTGAAAATGACAAAGTTTATCCTCACCAAACTATAATTAATACATCACCTACCGTTAATTTTTGAGAATGGATAGGTATATTTGTCTTTCATTAAAACGTGTGTGAAAAATGATTCTTGTAGGATTTCAACTTTTGGCATGACGACTTTCGAAAGATTGGTATTTTTTCACAATTTTGTGTACAAGTCAATGGGCTTTTCCTCCACCGTCTTTTCCTCCACCGCCTCCCCCGTTGACTTGGCTCATATTTTGAGCCATAGATCTCATAATATTTGTTCAATTGTCTTGGAAATTTTTGCATTTGAAAGACAATTAAATTGCCCAGATAATCATACCAAATTTGTTGCAGTAGGTATTAAACTTCTTGAATAAAATTACATTAAACTACGAAGAATGAGATTTTATGTTACATCTCCCCCATATGTGCATGACCAATTCATGACCTATGATCAAGTATGTAATCAAAAATAAATAAACCACGTACTGGCAATGCCTCTGCTCTGATCGGTCGACGGTTATAGGTGTATGCGGATCCAGGGGGTGGGCGTAAGTGGCGTACAATTGGCAAAATCCTGCAAAATCACCCTACATCGACTGTGTGTTGGTATCAAATTTGTTTTTTGATTGAAAAAAAACTTGTATCAGTGATTATTTTAAAATGAAACCATTTTAAATACTGGTCACAGGGTTACAGCTTGATCATTTATTCAGTGGCGGCCATGTTGGAATTTGGTCTTAAATGCATTATTTGATACAAAAACAATTTTTGTTTCAATTTCCATAGTATATATGTGTAAGTTAATTGTCTATGCTCTGTTTAAGACAGAAAGTTCATTGGCTTAGATTCCTAAAATTCTATTTTACCCCATTTAAAGAAAACAAAGCATTTCATAGGCGCCAGCATATTGAATTTTCAACCGATTTGATATTTCCACAATGTCTTGAATTTTCAGACGAAAGGCAAATTTTTATTTCAATTTTCACAATTTTTAAGTGTTACCTGTGCTATAATCATTCATAAACAAGGTTATTTTCGGTTGGCTTCAGCCTACTAATACAAATTTTTCAAATGATCAAGAAGTCTATGTAGGCCAACACCTGTGTGATGAAAATCATGAAAAGAAAAAATCAGAAGAAAGCAAAAAGATAGAAGCCCAGGTAGGAATCAAACCATGGTCACTTGCAGGTAAAACCAATGTCTTAACCGCTAGGCCACAGCTGTTGCTAACATCGATATAAATTTTTAACCAATATAAACAATCGCGCCCCATGACCTACGATTTATGAGCATCAGATGTGATGAATATTAATGAGGTAACTCTTTCACAATAGTTTAGGTAATCACTCGCATTCAAAATAATCATAATATCTTTATAGTTTTCTGGGGTCGAAGTCCCGACCCCAACGATTTTGAAATCTGTATATTTTTATACTTTAATTAAGGGTATAATATGAAATTTTTGAGCTTTAAGGCTCTGTCACATCACCGTATAGAGCAAAACGTACGCCTAATGTTCTTAATCCCATTATTGTTCTGCTTCAAGTTAGGCATCGTTGTTCATCATGTGTTCGTTACAAGTACGTTCAATACGTTGTCCATAGGGTCTGTCCGTTATGTATACGTTCAATTTGTTATTCATATGGTGGTGGTTCATTTATGTGAAACTTGTGTACGTTATTCGTATGTTTTGCTTTACACGATGATGTCTGATAGAGCCTTTAGTTAAAATTACAGTTTTTTGAATTGGAGTTTCAAAACCTACCCCCCTGACAGATACAGTATGGGTTTGAGAGTAAGAAGTGAAAAATATTCAATGAAAAGGAAATTATAAGATCAACTACATGATAAATAACCATATTACCTGTTTTGAGGATAAATTTACATCATGTGCATGTGCAACCGTGACTTAAGGATTTGTGGGCCAAAACACATCACACACAGTCAGCTTGCATATTAGTGTTCTCAATACGGTTATGGCCTAAGTTGCAATACATTTATACTTTGGCCTATTACTTGGTTTGTGACAAATGAGATTTGAGGAATAATGTCAACCAAGTGATAATTTGAGTAGTGATGATGCAGAAGTTACAGCAACCTAGTGTACCAACATTGTATTTGAGAAATGATGAAAGGCCCTAAACAACAGGCATTGGATACTGTGCCTGTTTAGGCCTCCACAGTGGTCATAGAAAGAAGAGGTTCCTGACTCAGCACATTGTAGTCTGACATATGGAATGAAATAGGGGGTATTCAGATTTTTCCATACGCTGGTCCCCTGCCTCTTATGTCCTCAACAACTCCACACTGACATAAGACGCAGGTATCCGCTAATGAATCTAAGCACTTGATTGGCCCGTGCCCTGAAAGCATTTGTTTTCCGCGTCAAACACACAACATGCTTGACGCATTGGTGATTGCGCGAATGCTTTTAACGCGTTGTTAAACGCGGGGCGCCATGCAGAGGTCGCGCATGTAAACATCGCAATTTTGTCAACCTCTTCACCAAAGCCTTCCAATCACGAACGTTTGTCGTGTAGTTTGATAGGGCGAGTGAGCTGTCAAGTTGTGTAATTCTACTGGTCAAAATTTTGACTAATTTTGATCAGCCAATACCTGCGGTGATGGGCAGTCTGAACCATATAGTGAAGCGCCCACATCGAGGGTACCAGCGTAATTTTTCCAGTGATGCATCACATGTGTACAACTAGTGTAAACATGCACTCCTCTCTGTGTTCAGTTTTGTGTTTTGTATGTATGTGCGTATATAGCATTTGCATGGTTTTAATTATCTATGTGCACCCAAATCTCTGCACTCAAAAACTTTGTTGCACTCACATGACGAAATGTGCTTTTTTATGTCTTCTTAATATCAGTTGATGATGGAAGGCTGTCTCTTTACATCGTATGATGACATGATTTTTGACCTCAGTTCAACCTTCTATAAACCAGGGGATTTAGACAGACAATGGATCTACCAAACTTGCCAGCAGTTTGGCTATTGTAAGTATACACCAATGACTTTGATATAAAGTAGACTGCCCTCCTCGGCGAATCACCGAAGTCGCTAAAAACAATAAAAAATATCACATTAAACCCTAATTTGCTATTTATTTCATTACACGTTAGTGTATATTTATTGGAATATCTAAATCATTACTGCAAGCGAGTGCTAACAAAATTATCAAAAAAAGCAGAAATTATCCGACCAAGGTTTAGGGGTCATTAATAATTACTTCATCAGCGACCCCAATTCTATAATTGAAAAAAATACTAAAATTAAGGTCTTTATAGGAATTTTATTTATGCAATTTTTTAAATCTTGTAACTGTCATTTAATTGTAACATGTATAACTTGCATCTAAGTTTTAAGTAATAACGTGGGTTTTTTTAAGCTTATTTTAAATAACAAAGTGAAGGGATATGAGGAAACAATAAGCTACATTGATTTTTCAAAAGTATTATTTGTATTTGGGGGTATTTTGAAAGACAAACTGAAGGGATATGAGGAAACAATGCACCAGCAACATGAGGTAACTCTTCCATAGTCTATCTTTTTGGTATACACTGTCTTTGTCACGTGAAAGCAAGAAAGATGTATCTGCAATGGCTGATGTATGTCCTATGTAACACCTTTTCTTTTAAGTGCAAAACACTGCAAGATATTCTTTCCATGTATGACAGTGACTGTCGGACAGCTAGTAACTGACCCAAGATTGGACTGTAGGTTTGTTCAAATGCTTCGTAATTTATATCTCATTAAAGGTATTATGATTATTTCATTGTGCCATCCTCTCAATGTACAATGCGATGGCCTCAGAGTAGAGGGAAAGGATCGAACTCGAACTAGATGGTATAACTTTCACTTGATTCTGACCACTCACTTCTGATTCAAGTTATGAGCTTTTCAGTATTTTAAAAATCTCCATAGACTACTCTGTTGTATTTACTTTCGGGGCCGCGATAGTAGTTAGAAAATGGCACAATTTCTTACGTTTCTTTATATATGATTACTTGTCCAAGATTGGACTCTGTACAACAAATTTATAAAACTTGCAGCCATTGCACTTCTGTCTTTCTTGCATTGCATATGATAGGGAAGCAGTACTCATACAGCTATTTGTCATGCATAAAGGTCAAGCTATATTGTACTGTCCACTTTTTGTCTCGCCTGAAATTTTTTTCAGGATGAAACATACCATTTCAATTTTTTGTTCACTTTCTAGCGTCCATTTTGTCCGGAACAAATCCTATGTTCATTATATTTGGTGAGTGCATGGTTGGGACAGCTAGGAGTTGAAATGGTGCCTTTTAGGATTTGAGTGCAAAATATGCTTTAGAAGTACTTTTTTTTAATTTTAACTTGTGGGTGTTGTCAAGGTACTATTATATACCGCATAAAATATTCTTGTCATTCAATTGGTTAAAATTTTGAAATTTTGTTTGTCGATGATTTTCACTTCCTATGTTAGAAAATAACAGTCAATTACCAGATATCAGGAAAATTTTAATTAAAACCTTCAAAAAAAAGTCATAAATTTAAATTTTATTTTGTTTGTTGATTTTGGGTATGAGGCTATTCTCTAAACATATTTATTGATGCTATACAATGACAAAGAGCCAAAGATTTGTTTGTAAACCATTCCTTTTCTCATCATAGATTGCAGATAAATCAAAAGAAATTTTGAATTTTCATTAGAACTCCTAAAAAGGCCAATTTATTTTAAAATTTCAACTATAGAGGGCAGTATTTATCGATGTCGACAACGATAATTAAAAATAATAGAATATCTAAATATTTTGATATATAGGGTTTGAATTCGACAATGAAACTTTGCATGGTGTCATTATTACAGATACTTCAAATGATGCAAAAGTCTCAAAATGTTTGGGGAAAAGTGGGGGATGATGCTGAACTTGTCCAATGTCCCTTTAACAGGGCATTCAAAAGCTAAAGATATCTGGTATATATCATGGTTATAAACTTGACGGGGCATTTTTTGACAATAAAAACGGTATATTGCCCTCACGTGACATCATTACTAGTCTATATTCACTTTTTCTACACTCTACACGCCCAGTAAGGTTTGTTTAAATTCTGAATTCTAACGTTCATCTTGTCAGGCTTAATGAAATGAAGAAATTTGACCACATAGAGGAATTGAAACAATTGCTTGATGAATTAAATTCTTGAATGTGTATCTGTAGCAAATATGCAGTGGTCTCTGACGCGACTATACATTTTCAATGTTATTTTCTTTGCATGTACGCTCAAGACTCTTGATACACATTCACAAATTAAATCCAAAAACTATAGATACATGTATTTTGTACTTTTATACATGCTGTAGCTTGTGAATCATTTTGAGCGAGACAGGACTCTTCAAGCACTGGTTGAATTAGGCTAGATGGCCTATGTATGCATGGGAAGCTTCAGTAACTCACTTTGCACAAGTTAACAGTTTACTCAAGTTATCAAATGACAAGAATAATTTTATACGGTATGTAAAACAAATAATTAATGCTCTTTATTCAAGCAATGGTGCAAAATATCTACCCTCGGTGACTGGAGACAGTGGGCCTACCATGCTCCCCCACCTTCGTTGTCTAGCAATAGTAGGCCTACGTGATGGTCTCCAGTTACCTTGGGTAGATATTTTGCACCATTGCCCTCATGAGCAGTTAATATTTGTATACTGGTCCTTAACCATCTTGTTGTAACTGATCGGTCATGGTAGATATACTGGATGCTAAAATTCCTTGAAGTATATAAATAAGAATTCAGCTTGCAGGGCTCTTGAGGAATGGAAATAAGAATCCAGAGTACAGGGCTCTTGAAGAACGGAAATAAGAATCCAGAGTACAGGGCTCTTGATGAATGCCATTGAATGGAAATAAGAATCCAGAGTATAGGCAGGGCCCTTGAAGAATTAATGGAAATAAGAATCCAGAGTACAGGGCCCTTGAAGAATGGAAATAAGAATCCAGCATGTAGGGCCCTTGGAGAATGGAAATAAGAATCCAGCATGCAGGGCTCTTGAGGAATGGAAGTAAGAACCCAGAGTACATGGCCCAATTGTATACAAATAATATTTATTCAAATCATTTGCCATTAACAAACATGAATTTATAATGAACAACATTACAAAATAAATAAATTTTATACAAAATAAGATATTCAGAAACTCTTAAATTGTTGCAAGCAATTATGGATAAAGTAAAACCCGGGAGTAAAACCAAAAACACAAAAGTGCTCACTTATTGTATGCAATAAATAAAAATACAGCTGATAGACTTTTGAAAATACATGAACAATTTTGTCTGAGGAACATGAAAAACCACAGTCAGGGGTTAGGTTTTAGGTGGCAGATAGATAGGAGATAAGAACTGGATCTTGAGTGTAGCTTTGATGATGGGCTATAGAGTAATGCATATTTGTCTTTAATACGTTCTTTATATTGCTATATAATTGTGCCATCAGTGGCATAGCTAGGGAGAGGTAAGTACCCTTTGGCAAAAAGGCCAGTCAGCACATTGTTGTTGAAAAATGAAAGGAAAGAAAAGAAAAAAGGTTTGATTTGTCAAAAATAATAATAACAGGATTTATAACGTGCCTACTTGCCAAAGAATATTAGGTACGGAAAGCAGAAGAAAATGGAAGGGTCATTCCAGGGAAAATGAGCCTGATTCAGTAAAACAATAAAGTGATAATCGGAATATATTACACTTGCTATTAGTTTCTACATAGTCCAAATATACTGATTCAGTCATAAATTATTTTATTTGCTAAAATTTTGATACCTATTTGCATAATTAAAATATATGAATAAATAATGCTACAAAAATCCAAAATTTAGTTATATTTCGGCGCTTTAAAAATCATCCTTGATAACAAATCATTTTCTTTTCAACCTTGTATTTACACAAACACATCCTCATTTGTTACAAACCACAGGAGAAAAACTGCATATATGTCAGTGTTTCTGTGTATGAGGCAAGTTAATCTTGTCACTACTATATGTCACAAACGTTACCAAAAAGTTACAAAAGTTTTGTTTAAATGCTTAATCGTACTTCAAAAAACTTGATACTTTAGGTCAAAAGCAAGTCTATCACTAACATCGTCCATGCCAAATTTGAACCCTTGGCGTTGCTTGCTTTGTTAATTATCGCATTTCAAAAGCATGTCACAAACGTTACCGAAACGTTACATCGTGGCCTGTATATGCTAAAAATTAAATAAATTTCAACACTAAACTAACTTTATCTAATCTAATTGTGTGTTGTTTTGAATATCTTTGATGTCATAACAACAGATCTTAAATCCGGGGAGGGGGGGCACCCAACTTTGGTTTTGGTAGGGGTGTGCGGCCTCGATATCTGAAACCCTAGTCCAGGGAACAGAAGATTGACTCTGAAAAGAGGATCTAGAGATCTGAAGGGACCAAAAAATGACCCTTCAGAACTATTTTTTTTGGGGGGAATGTGGGCCCTGGAAGCAAAAATTTTTGAGATTTTGCTTGAAATGGGGGTCTTGGCAACTAAATTTCAAAAAATGAGGCTAGGGAACTGAAAACTTTTGAAAATAAGGCTTGCGAACTAAAGGTTATGCTTGAAATGGGGGTCTAGGGAGCGGCAGACAAGGCGTAAAAAGGGGGTCTTGAGGGCCGCACATACCCGTATCACCTTTCTAGGTCAGTGCCCCCGGGATCTTAAACTGAATATATATGTTATCTTACGGTGAATGTGTATTTTCCCATTGAATACGTTGATTGCCCGGGGGGGGCAGTCCCATTCTGGAGGCGACGCGTATGCAAGGGTCAAAAGACCCAGTTTTTCAGCGTTGCTGGCACCCAAAGACCCCTATTTTTTTACAATTTCATGTGCTCTCACCCAAGGACCCCGTAATCCCAATTTTTGCTCAACGAATGCCAAAAAACTGGCTCTCACCCAATGACCTCTCATTTTTTGACCAATAAGCTCTCATATTTTTGTATTTTTCTCTCACTGAATGCCAAAAATAAGGCTGCACCCAATGACCCCTCATTTTTTTAGCCTTTGCTCACACCGAATGCCCCAGCCTGTCGGAGCGCGGCCCTAACACCAGTATCCATTTCATATTTGACTGCCCCCCCGGGGGTTAACTTACTGCCCAATTAAGTGTTAACACTGTCCAAATGCACTTGAAGCTAATCAATGTGTTCAAGGTCGTAGGTTAGATTCTCCATGCTGACAGCTGTTTGAATCAAAAACAACAGAAACACAGTGGAGGTATGACACTCTTTCAAACATGAACTTTGTTCTGAAATCCATAATTGTCATTGAATTTCAGTGCAAAGTTCAGGATTTTCTTTTCAATTTAGTTGGGCAATAATTATCGTACCAATTTGCTGCATCAAACTGATTCCAATTACAAGGAAAACACAGTGTGTTTATATGAGTTTCAAATGATACCCCAATTTGAATTCCATAATTATTTCCAAACTCCAGATTCTTGTATGTATACAAACCAAAGCTTATATAATTTGACCCCTTTCAGATTGACAGGTGCAGCAACAAAGTTTAATGTTAATAATTTTTCCGTGTGATAAATATTAAATATTAACCCAAAATTCATTGAATAAAGTTTTAAATCATTTATTGTGTGTGAATAATATGATATGTCAAAAACGTTACCAAAAGTTACATAGCAAAATGTCACAAACGTTACCAAACGTTACATGACAAATTCGTGTATAAAGAGAGATTTTTCTTGCAAATGTGCAAACTGAAGATTGGGTAATGTTTATAAATATTTACTCCTCCAGCTCTGTTGATATCAGCTCTCAATTCAGCCTCACTTCACAGAGTTTGGGGTTTGAAGCTATAAAGTGCAAGAACACACTTCCGTGCGAAGTCACAAACATTACCGAGCGTTACATGGGCTTTTCTTTGACCTTGGACAGATTTTATTTTTTTCAATGCTCAGAGCCTTTTGGCTATACCAAGTAGTTTTTATTATCAACCAAAATTATTTTCATAGCTTGTGTATTCCAGGCGTTATAGCCAATTCAAGTTGAAAAAATCATTATTTTGGTCACAAACATTACTTTGGAACGACCCAGAAAACAAATCATAAAACAATTAGGAAGAAAAAAGGTGGGTTTTGAGTGCCTTGGAGAAAGATGGAATGCTCACAGCATTGCAGATTTTGGAGGGCAGAGCATTCCACAGTCTGGGACCAGCAATGTAATAGGCTCTATCACCAGCTTGCTTAGATGTTCTCCCGGGGGGGGGGGGTACTCAAGTTTGGTTTGGGTAGGGACGTGCCGCAGGGAAATTTGAAAAGCCACCCATCCAAATACCAATCTTCAAGAAAAAGGGACCCATCCATATACCAAATCTTCCCAATTTTGAGTCAAGTTTGATCAAAAACTGAATTTTTTCGCCCAAATTTGCGCTATTTTGGCTAAAGTTTTGTGAAGAAATGTCCAAATTTGCGCCATTTGGCGCAAATTTTGGAAAATTTTGAAAAGTGACCCATCAAAATACCACATTTTGGGAAGAAAAAGGACCGATTGAAATACCAGAGTGCCTGATTTTGCTACCCGAATTTGCGGCACGTCCCCATAACCACTTTTGTACTAAAACAGCAAACTTGAGAGCGAGGAGCAGAGAAAATCTTCGCTTTGTATGAATGTAGCTTAAAAAGGTCTTTGGTTTGATTCCAATTAAGCCTGCAAGTGAGTCCCGTTTTTTTCGAGTCCTGTTTTTGCTTTCGAGTCTCGGTTCCCAAATTTGCCTACTTGAAACCCAAAAAACAGTGCATAAGTTGACCTATTGGTATTTTTTAAAGGAGTCGTCAAATTATCCTTACCAAAATATTCCATTAATCATTTCACTGGCGGCCATAAGTTGCTAAATGACCTTAAAAATTATCAAATATCAAAATCTACTTAAAAATAGTCACAAACTTTATCAAACAAGCGATGTCTCTTGCATGAAGATCGCCGATTTCTCTATGTTTTGTTACAAACATCGCAATCTGTTAGCTATTTCTTTGCATCTGTTGAATGTCTTCAGCAGATGGAGATGTTCACGATTATATAACGGTGCTATCATACTTGTCAGACATGCGCAATCGTGATAGTAGTAGCTGTCAAAATGGCGACTCCACGATAAAATCAATATTACCACATTAAACGTCAATTTATGTAAGTTCCCCGATTTAAGACCCACTCGTAATTTGAATAAAATCTGAGGTAACAAAATGGTGGGACTATACAAGCGTCAGTACGGTATTAAATCAGCCGTTTTTAATCCTGAAATGTGCCCTACAGTATAATAGTGCAAAGACTCGAGAGTAACTTTTGGTACTTGTGCACTACTCCCGTGTTTCCGACTGGTGCCTTTTTAACTTACATTTTGAATCTTAAAATATGATTCGAGTCCCGGGTACCCGTTCGAAAATAAAATACGAGTCCCGGGATTGAAAAAACCTGAAATCTCCATGCCATTGTGTCCATAGCCACAAACGCATAGTATCACATGCGCACAGACCTCTAAAAACTTAAGAATAAAATTACAAGAGAGTAAAATTTACAATTTATTCCTTGCACTTAATCATACACATATGCCTTGAAAGGATTTTTTTTCATATTTAGTACCCTAAATGTGATGGGATGTAGGTGGGAGCAATGTGTCCCCTCTTTCCTCTCCCTATCCCCCTTCCTTCCCCACTAAAAAATAAGCTACTAGGGCATTTTTTATATTTGTCATTGTCAATTTGGTCAATAACTGAAAGTTTTCACTCTACTTTGGCTTTAGACATTGGATGGTAAGTCCAGTTATTTTAGTCATTCTAAGAATTATGATGGAGGTTGCCATTAATTGCTATTTGTTATGCAAATATGTACAGTAGAAACTCATTATAACGAAGTTGCTGGGGACAGACAAATTACTTCTTTATATCCAAAATTTCGTTATATCGGGGTATTAACACAATAAAAAGCAAAAGAAATTAGTAAAATGGTACAAAAAAATCACTACTTTATAACAGGGGTTTTCTTATATCAAATTTCGTTATAATGAGTTTCTACTGTATGATTATTACGTACTATAATGACAGAAGGGGCGGGTAGGTAGCATTATTAACTATAATTGACTTAACTAATCAGTTAGCACCCATTCTTTGCCGGTTCAATTAAAATTGGCTGGGGTTTAAAGAGTCAGTTTAGAATGATTCTTGACATTTGTTTCTAGATCATGAAAATTATAATAGTTCAAAGTTTTACCGAGGCAAATTTTAATTAGGCATTCCATAAAACATTAGTACTATAATCATGCATGTTTTCAGTAATGTTTTGCCAAAATTATACATTTTCATCAATAACTAACGTCATTATTCTGTTCAGCATGCGAACATAAGTCTAAGAATGTGCACTTCCATAATTTTATTTGATAGTAATTTGCTGAAAAGTGAGCAAAAATTACTTTTCTTAAAATGAGTTCACACCAGCTTGTATGATTTGGGGAAAGTAGCATTTGTGGTTCAACTTTTCAAAACTCAAGCCATATATTATTTGATTATTATTAAAAGATTGATTTGAATACATTGCTTTTGTGCCAAAACTGACATTTTATAGCTTCAAAGATGAACAAAAACAATACAATTCCACCATATAGAATAGAAATACATGTTTTAGAACTGTAACACATTCAAAAAGAGTTTGTGGTTTTAATTTGATTCTTGCTTCTTGTACAAAAAGTAGGGAAATCTTTCTGTAATTATTTCTTCATAGAATTTGTTTTTTACTTCATATTTTTTCTGCCATCAGTGAATTTTTGCTGGAAGGGGTGCTCCCGTCTTAACCCTGTTGCAATTATTTCAATCTTCAGACTCAATACATTGCTCCTATTATGACCTATAGATCTTAAAGTTTCTTTGTACAGTTTTCATCTCATTCTCCACGTCCTGTCTGATAACCATACTTTGCTTCAACTTGTTCTGGTCAATTTCAAATTTTTTTCACTTGTAAATATGGTGAACTGCTAAATTGCATTGTTTGAAAGGTTGGCAACAACAAAAGTCACATCCATGTACTACAACGCACTAAGCCTGTTCAAGTTTGTCTTAAGTTATCTCATTAAAAGACAGAGGATTTAGTTAAGAAATAGTTTAAAAATTGTAATTGACAAAAGAAATATCAAATTAATCTTACCTCACAAAAGAGGCCTGTCAACCAAGTATAGGATTGGCTTTTGTCTTCAACAAAAGCAAAAATCCCTGGCTGTTTTAGTTGTGCTTTTTCTCGTGTTAACACAAAAGGATTGTTACGGATTACAATTTCCAAGTGGGGAATATCTATACTTATTGACTTCAGTAATGGGTTAACAAAATATTTTACAACAGATTTTAATAACCTGTGTAATAGCGCGATCCAATCTCTTAAGATTATTTCTACTTTTACGCAAACAACAGCGCGGTTATTATCAGGTAACAATGACTTCTTATAATGACCCTCGTATGTGATGTCATTAGCGCTGAATGCGTTTACGCCAACCAAGCGCGCGTATGCACCACACACACGTGCGTTTATCATATTACACGATGATCGTCATGCCTGGACTGATTGAAATTCTCTTATAGGATAAGTAGACCTTCATAAAATTACACATAAAAGGCATTAAACTGTCGAAATAGCGGTTATTAATGACAACAATAACTTTGCACCATATTTTAATTCGGTCATTGTTTAAAATCGTTGGTGTTTGTTTTGTGCCTCGGTACTTTTCTTCGGGAGCTACGCTCCCTCAGAAAAGTACCTCGGCCCAAAACAAACACCTCCGATTTTAAACAATGACCTCAAAAAAGATGGTGCGCAGTTATTATTGTCTAAACAAAATGCATTGTTATTCATGGGCAGAACATTTGAACAAGACTACTGTATAGGCATGATTATCAAGTCAGAAGATGAGCACTTTTATTCACTACACCATGATCACAATGAATGACAGAGTCTACAATTTTAAAGGTGCGAGTCATGATTCTGTTGTGTTAAAAACTTCACCTCTTTTCTAGCTGTATAAAAAGAAGAGTACAACATAAATGCATACCGAAAATTTCCCTTGATTCCGACCATTCGTTTTAAAGTTAACATGTTTTTCAGCATTTTTAAATTAATCATTGGCTACTGTGATGTAATTATTGTCGTTGCCCGACAATATTTAGAAAATGACGGACTTTTCTCAAAAGCATATTTGCAAGACTGTTTAGGGTTTGTAACATACACCCGTCAAGGAATCTTATAAGCTAAAAACTTAGTGACCTTGAGGATGAAAAGTGGATCATGAATTGCCCCTTAATGTTCATTTTGATGATATGCACAACCT
>JXSR01S038036.1:98945-111102 GCA_000969725.1 Ophiothrix spiculata
CCTGCAATGACTTTTACCCCCTCCTGCCGGGTCCGGTGCAGCAGACTGATTTTGTGTCCACCCTAGTGATGTTACCTATGGTCCATAGAACCCATCAAGATAGGACACATCAAAATAATTTCTCGTTGCAAGTAAACCTGTTTTGCTCCCTAGGTAAAATGTCCCCGTGTGAGGCTCGAACTCACGACCTTCAGGTTATGAGACTGGCGCGCTGCCGACTGCGCCATAAGGCATATGCCCTTCCACTAGAAAGCTTTACCAATAACCGTTCATTTGACAACACAGTTATCACACATGTAGATTTGACGAAAAAGATGAAAATTGAGGCCACAAGTATATCTAAGCCAGATACACTTTGTCATTGTGGTAGTCATTTTCATTAACAATTATTCTCATGGTGTTAAATTTTCACCACTCTGTTAAATTTTCATTCGGAATGAACATTTTCATATAAATGTATTCTCATAGTGTAAAATTTTTGCCATGGTGTAAAATTTTTTACCATTTTAATACCAAAATGTTCATAATGATGAAATACTTTTCACATAACGGCACATATCAGAGTATATGACTGTCATTGGTAATCGTTGTTTTGAAACAATACCATAATAAGCTTGGTCTTTTCATTATAATCTGTAATCTGTCCTTGACAGGTACTGTGGATTTTATTTTGCTCACCACTTCATATTTTTCCAATGATAAAAAGTGTAATTTGGAATGTTTGCCACTGTATGGATTTTTATCATTCTAATTGGAGTTTTAGCTGATTATTCCAATCGATGATATTGTCTAGAAACTCGAGGTTAATATGCAATCAGTTGTCTGGATTTTACAAATGGTAAAAATGACGAACTGTATCTGGGCTTTAACTGATAAGTTCAGTAAGATATTACAACGTAAAACCCGAATAACAGTAGTAAATAGTAATGCCACAGTGTACATGGTAATAGCAAAAAACACTAATAATTTGGAGTATTATTAAACTCCCCTCCCCTATCCTAATGCAGTACAAACATATAGCTTTATGTTATAAAAACAAAAAATATTTGAGTACGTGAATTTTGGGTGAAATTCACTTTCTGGTTGAATTATCTTCATAGTTTTCTAATGATAATGTACGGGGAATTTAAAATTGTAAATGTAAAAGCTAAAATGTAATGCCCCGTGTGAGGCTCGAACCTTCAGATTATGAGACTGACGCGCTGCCGACTGCGCCAACGAGGCATATGCCCTTCCTTTGGAAAGCTTTGCCAATAACCTTTCGCTTGACAACACAGTAAATGATTATAATATAAATGTATTCTCATGGTGTAAAATATTATACAGGCCAAGTTATCATAGTTTTGACGAAAAGATGAATATTGAGGCCACAAGTATATCTAAGCTTAAAGGGCTAGATACACTTTGTCATTTTTGTAGTCATTTTCATTTGCAATTTTTCTCATGGCGTTAAATTATCACCACTATGTTAAATTTTCATTCAGAATGAATACTTTCATATAAATGTATTCTCATGGTGTAAACTTTTTGCCATGGTGTAAACTTTTTGCCATGGTGTAAAATATTTTACCATTTACCAAAATGTTCATAATGGTGAAATATTTTTCACATTACGGCGCATTTTGCAATGATTACATATCTGGAGTAGTTTTGATAATTCAAAGTACATTACTTTCATTGGTTATCGTTGTTTTTCAAACAATGCCCATAATTAGCTTGGTCTTTTCATTATAATCTGTAATCTGTACTTGACGGGTACTGTGGATTTTATTTTGCTCACCACTTAATATTTGTCATTTTTACCATCTTGAAAATCCATAGAGCTGATTGCATATTGACCTCGAATTCCTAGACGATATTATCGATCCGGATAATCCGATAAAACTACAAATAGAATGATAAAAAATCAAGACGGTGATAAAAATTTCAAATGAAAATGTTTCTCTTTGGAGAAAAATCAGAACATCTTTTCAGCAGAATAAAATCCACAGTACCTGTCAAGGACATATTTAAGATTATAATGAAAAGACCAAGGTAATTATGGTATTGTTCTCGACCTAATGAGATCGATCCAAGCCCCGTTGAACACCATCATGAAACATTTTCATCAATGGTGAAACATTTAACTCCATGACAACAATTTTACACCATGAGAAAAAATCAAAATGAAAATTTTCATTCCGAATGAAAATTTAACATAGTGGTGAAAATGTAACACCGTGAGAAAAATTCTGAATGAAAATGACTACAAAAATGACAAAGTATATCTAGGCCTTAATAGTAGTAAATAGTAATAAAAAAAAACATTCTAATATTTTTGAGTATCGTGAAACCCCCCCCCCCCCCTTTTTTTTTCCAAGTTTGAGTGAAAACACATAGCTTTATAATATAAAGACAAGTTCACTTTCTGGTTGAATTATCTTCATAATTTTCTAATGATAATGTACGGGGAAATTAAAATTCTAAATGTAAAAGCTAAAATCTAATGCCCCGTGTGAGGCTTGAACTCACGACCTTCAGATTATGAGGCTGACGCGCTGCCGACTGCGCCAACGAGGCATATGTCTTTCCTTTGGAAAGCTTTGCCAATAACCTTTCATTTGACAAACACAGTAAATAATTATATACAGGCCCAGTTATCATAGATTTGACGAAAGGATGAATATTGAGGGCACAAGTATATCTAAGCGTAACTGATGGTAAAAAAACATAGCTTTATGTTATAAATGTTAAAAAAAAACCATTTTGATTACGTGAATATTGGGTGATTTTACCTAATATGGAATCACAAATTCCAACAATGGCAGCGATGAGTTTGGGTTAGAGTTATTAGAGTTAAAGTTTAGGTTAGAAAAAAATGGGATTATGATTAGGAACCTATCAACTTCGAAGAATAAGTCTTTATAAGAATACTTTGTTTATAATTCTAACCCTAACCTCAACCATAAACCTAGAATAAGCCTAAACCTAGAAATTCAGATGGGACTCGAGCTATGGGACTCAAAGAAGTAAATACCACGCAATAAGAGTAATATTGTAGACTTTTTCAACGCACATGGTATATTTGTGATTTTTACCATCACTCTCAGCACCTGTAGACTTTTCCTGTAATTTCCTCTGCATTCTTTTATCTAAAGATATTACACAATCTAGTGGTCTGAAATAAGATGACCAGTAAGTCAACAACCCCTAGTAGGATTCAAAAAACATGTCAGCTAGTGAGATGGTCTTAGGGCTATTTGTTTTATCAGTCTATGGTTATAAAGGTAATGCGCCATCAATATACGATTTGCTTTGAAACAATTTCAGTACTATCTTCTATAGGCTTCTTAACTTGATGTTAATGGATTTGGGGGTATTGCACTACAATTGTTTAGATTTTCAAGTATAAATTTCGTTTTTCTCTTTTGAGCTAGTTTGTTACGAATATCATATGCGTCTGTTTACTAATTCACTATTCAACAGATCAGATCTACATAAGTATCGCTCACTGTTTCAATAATATTCTTTAAACTTTTTTTACTCGCTGATGGGATCTTTTTCTATATGGTATATCAAAATATAATATTGAACTGAAATGCTGTTTATGCAAATTATGCAATCAAATAACAGAAAAGCCTCCATTGACAACAGAAACAGTTCTAATGTTTGACGTTTGACCTAATGTAGTTTATTAAAGCTTTGTAATAAATGGGAATTTGTATAATTTTCATGTATTTGTATGTTAAAATATTTTTCTTGTATGCGCTTAGGGATTTTTGTATCAGGAAAACCTTCCTAATTTGTATTTCTTCATAAGCGATTACATTTACTGTACAATTCTGGCTGTGAGGGTTAGTCGTCCTTTTTCTTGGTCAATGTCAGTTACATAATTTTTAGTGTTATATTGTTGTTGGATATAAAGGACGAGAATCAACATCCAAGTCCTGTGATTTGCAGCATTGCCACCTGTTGTCTTTCCTATGACCTATGCATTCTTTTGTCTACAAATAAAAACATCCAGTGGTCTGGAATGATTTACACTTTGCCATGTTTATAAATGACCATTAAGTCAATAACCGGTCTTCAGCAGGTTTCTTGGGAGAACTTACATAACATGATAGAGTTAAGGCTACGTACTAGTTGCAAAAGCGATTTTCTACGGTTTTTTTTTGTCAAGCATGTTCGTAATACGATGAGCATAAAAATATAACAAACAGCATTACGTAAATGAGTTGTTTTGTCTATTTTTAACAATGAATCGGGCTACTTTTTTTACCTAAATATATCCTAAACTGGGAGCTTGTGTGACTTTTTTTTCAAAATTAACAATCCAAACGGTAATTTCATAAGAAGTGCACTTTGTAGAAGTGTCCATTAGTTTCATTGAACAAGTATGTCTATGGTCTATTTGGCAGGCCGTATTTTGAAATGCAATGTTGAAACTTCTCTTGTTCTTCTGATGCATTCGAACGGTGATAATTACAGTCACGCTTTTCCTATCAATTATTGATAACAAAGAAAGGTTGGTTGGCACTCTCTATTGCTTTTGGGCTTACTACTATTGGAATCAACACATTAAACTAACTCGTTTTATACTAAAATTTGTTAGACTCCTTGTTGTATTTCAAGTATGTTTGTAACATAAAGAAAAAACTTCGAAACATCAAAATATAATATTTTAGACATTTATTAGAATTACATGATCTAAAATGTGTAACTTTAATTTCGTATTGAAAAAAACACCATGATTTTGGCAAGCAGGTACTTAACAACACATTAAACTAACTCGTTTAATACTAAAATTTGTTAGACTCCTTGTTGTATTTCAAGTCAAACTTTGTCAGGAAAATGACAGGAATATTGTTGACATAACCCAATCCTTATAGTGCCAGATTTAACCTAAATATGCTGAACAGAGTTTGCTGAAAGTCTTTTTCGTCATAGTAATCAATTTTGATAGAAAATAAACGACAATTAATGACATTTTCAAGGACGGAAAATGTGTAAAGGTATATGCAGTACCCCGTATATTCATTATTCTCACGAGCTACCATTTGCATGACATACATAATTCCATTGTTAATCTTTTTATACTTAAATTTGTTACGCTCCATGTTGTATTTCAAGTCAAACTTTGTCAGAAATATGACATATTTTTGACATAGCCCAATCCTTATAGTGCCAGATTTAACCTAAATATGCTTAACGGAGTTTGCTGAAAGTCTTTTTCGTCATAGTAATTAATTTTGATAGAAAATTAGTTGACAATTAATGATATTTTCAAGGACGGAAAATATGTAAAGGTACATGCAGTACCTCGTATATTCATTATTCTCACGAGTTACCATTTGAATGACATATATAATTACATTGTTAATATTTTGAATTTAACCTACCAAAATTTCATTAAAATTAGGTGATTGTAAGTGATAGAAATGGTATCATTTATGTCAATAGGGCGTCGACCAATTGGGTTCTTTGTGTGTATCAGTTATTATGGACACTTTAACACACTTTTTAAAACTTCATAATTTCAATGTTTGTCAGTCAATTGTCAGAAATAGGGGTCAAATGAAAGCTGAAATTCCAGCTTTCATTTAAACAAGGTCTTAAAAATTATTATTATTGCGAGTTCTACATTTGCACAAGAGCCATTTCTCAGAGATGATGCGATACTTTTTTGTAGTTGCTTACCGTTATGGTTGCAATAAAAAAAAAACTATATCAAGCGGGAAATCGGGAAAGCAAGAGAGAAAAACCGGGAAAAGATAAGCAAGAGAGCGGCAAGAAGAGACAATGAAACATAGGAAAATGTAGGTAATTGATGGAATGGAATAGATGTTAGAAAAAATATATATATGTGTGGCGCTTAACACAATAGTTTCGAATGTAGCATTGGCATTGCAAACAGCATTCTGTTCCCTCTTTTGATATCGACGCTATGTATCTAGACCCTCTAGATATAATGTTGAATCTAGGATATTTAAATCGACAGCACATTTCTCCTACTGTTTATAAAATGAAAAACGGACTAAGAATTCGGTCTCAAGAGGGAGCAAGTTAATATTATATATTGTGAAAATTGCAAGAATGCAGAGATTATTAATAATTTTGCTTCAGGGAAGTTTCGAAAGAAACTTAAAACTGGAATCAAATGAAGTATTTCCGATTTTCGGACCCAACTGATTTTTCCCCTGTAATTTCAATTAGGCCTGTGTATCTTATTGTAATAGATATCAGGCTTGTTTAAACAAATTTCAATTGTATGCACAATCATGACTGTCTGTATGTCTTTTCCTTTTTTTTCAATTACACTTTTAATAATTCAGGTTTCTCACAATGCTAAGTGAGTCATTTTGACAAAATGTTGCCATTCAATAGCAATACTCCATACACTTTTTATTTAAAGAACGGCGCAACTCTACCAATAGATACAATACCGTTCTGTACATTGATGACAATGCTTGTGGTTATAATATATATATACCTTTTTGTATGTGACCTCCACAAACTGCTATTTTGTATGTTTCTTTACTAAAACATATAATATGCAGCAATAAAAGTGTTTATCACCCAAATTTACATTTTTGTGCTGTGCAGTATTCTGGGTATATATCAGAGATGTCAAATTCACTTGATTTTTATGCACGGCAAGCCCTATTGCTAATGCTGAAAGAAAGACATTTTTAAAAGTGTTTGATACAAATCTAGCGGACAATCGCAAATTGAAGTTCATTACAAAAGACTTTGAATTTACACGATTATGATTTTATAATATCAAAAGGTCACCATTAGACACTTTTCCAAAAATAAAATTTGTCCTTCCCACCATGTTTTAACTTCATAAGATGCTCGTTGTGCAAAATCTCCATAGTGTGATTTTCATTGATTTCGTGACAGCAGGCCTTTTTCTGAAATACAAGGATGAGTTAAGACGTTTTGGAATGTTTAGATGGCAGGATGGCTAGGGTAAATGTATCTATGTTTGTGAGTTTTTGGTACTAATAAATCTTTACGGTAGTAAAAGCAAAGATAGAACACCATCATCGTAAGAAATCGTAAGAAAACTTGGCATGAATAGTGGAATTGATACAGTTAGAGCTTAGATTTAACTTGACAACTTACATCCAAAAATGGGGGCGGCAGTATTGATTATCCCATGTTACAGACGATACACATGACATTGTGTAGGAAGAGTTGGCGCCAAATTGTACAGAAAATAGCTAGGACTATACCCGCGTAAAATGTGACATTTATGGAATAAGAATGTAACCTAAATCCTGAATTGGTCATTGTACAAGTTTGATTTGTAAACATTTTGCCTGCAATTTTGAATTTAAGAATAAAGTGAAATTAACAAACTCACATTTTGGATTCATTAGAATAATTGTACAACATTGAGAAATGTACTGGAAATTCAGTAATGCCCTCTTTGGAGCCGCCAACTGTAAAACAGTCATCATTATCAAACTGGCAAGATGCAAAAGTTATATAACCATTCCAGCCTCCAATAAAGATGTAACCTTCCAGTTCTGCTGGGTTTATATTAGAATAAACCCACTTCATTGTCACAGTTGAATGCTGTCCAAAGTCCGTAGTCCGCATGAGGATGACCTCATCTCTCACATTCTCATCCTGGACGTTCTATTAACTTAGATCTCACATCTATAATGATTAAATACCTCGTTCCAACCCAAATAGCTACGCGAGATCTATTATTTCATCGGTAACCCGCATCCAGAATTCTCTACCTGGAATACCTTCCATCTTTGGAGAAAACAGTCTGCTTTCCAAAGGAGGTGAACCTGTATCTCGACGATATTCTAGCAAGAGGAGAACGTGGCCGAGTGGTTAGAGCGTTGGATTCATAATCACATGAACTACATCTGTCGTGGGGTCGAACCCCGGTCCCGGCACGTCTCCTTGTTTCCTTAAGCAAGAAACTTTATTCTACTTGCTTCGTGCTGACACACTGTCCGATGTAAAAGAACGTCACGGGCTAAGCTACGGCTGTTCGAAATAAGAGTAGGGGAACCTTCCCCGGCACCGTGACCGTATGTCAAAATACGTCATCAACTCTAGGACCAGAGTATCGGCATTTACGTCCAAAAATATGGATCCTGGTGATTATCAACGTAGAACTAAGTAGAAGTAGTCAGCACTTCACTGTCTTTGTTATTTAGTGTAACTAATATTCATGCCATGATTAGCGTTTGACATGCTTGTAGATTAAAAAAGTTTAATTTATGACTTGGTACCTGATGTCAATTTTTATCTTATTGGTACCTGATGTCAAGTTTCATTATATTATGTTAATCAAATTCATTACATATACGTATTCTCATTGTAAAATATGACACCAAAGTTTTAAGATCAATTATTTACAAAGTAGGTTTTAAACAATATTATCGTAAGAATCTTAAACATTGACACTTGAAAAGTTAAATTACTGTATAGCATTTGGGTCATTCCAATCTCAAATGTCACAAACGTTACCAAAATGTTACACTATCCTGCTCTTGAATTTGAATGAGCTTGAGTTATCTTCAAGGGCTGCTGCATACCTGGAACATATCCAAAGCTCATTCAAATAATTTGAAGGTCAAGAACATGTAACATTTCGGTAACGTTTGTGACATTAGAGATTGGAATGACGCATTTTAGTTCTTTGTATGATACTCAATACGATGCAATAAACCCCGAGATTTATAAACAATTGGGCGCAAACGAATAGAAGGAACGAAAGTAATATTGTGTCCCTTTAATGTCTCCAATATACCACCAACGTGATCATATTCTTCAATTCTAAATCACTTTGGCAGCCGGAAATCCCAAAAGATACTGCGTTCTTTTATTATCCTAATCAACATTGTCAGCTATACAAGCATATCATTTACGTTCTCACAAGTTTTGAATATCCAAAATGTGATACAAGAATTTAAAATAATAGGATGTTATTTCAGCAGATCATCGTTCTAGGATTCGATCTCTCGGTGTTAAGACGGTGACCTCCTACCATGTAACACAAGCCTGCACGTTCAGTTTACAGCACTGGTTCCTCTTGTATAAATAAGTTAAAGTTCACGGCGTCGGGACCAGTGTCTCATGTGCAGGAAAGGTTCATGTAGGTTATACACCACTAAATAGCTACTGGGAACCAAGCCATAATAAATTGCGGACTATTTGCTTGTGGGTTGTCCACGTAACCTACTCCAAAAAGCTTGTAAATGAGCTATGATGTAAAAAAGATATGAAGATTTCATATTGCATTGTTAAATGTGAGTGTGTTCTTTCATTTACTGACAGTTTATGTGATAAATAGTCGGAAATCATTCCGCCGGTGTGATTCGCCAAATATTGATGGGATCCCAGTTATTTTTTTACGAGAATTGCAAGGTGATAATACCATCGATTACGTTTAGCGTTTCTAAAATACAAAATACTCCAGGTAATACCATATTGAAATTTTTGATTATTTAGAGATTTCATGTCGTTCCTTCACCCAAAAAATGCTCGCTTATTCAAATACAAAAACACCGTCAAAACTGACTGTTTCATCATATAAAAAGATAGGAAAGGTATTTTGCGGTGTTGAACCTGTATATAACCGTAAAGTAATTCGTGTTTCATTTTTCGAGCATAAACTAAGGATATTTCACACCGCTGACTCATATACACATGCCACATACAAACAAGGCGTGACTAAAACAAAGCTTGGAACTTTTGTTTTGCTTAAGTTTAAGAATTTATATTTAAGAAAAATGAACATTACACAAACTTGTCTGTTTAGTATGTTGTTTACCAATATTTTAAACATTATCATGATTATAATCTAAAATATCATTGCAAGCAACATTTTACATTCAAAGGTATGATGTGATATGTGCCGACAGGTCATTTCTGGTTTCCCTTTACTCTGTTCCTACATGTTCCTATATAATACACCGGGTCAGAGCGAAAAACGCAATACGATTAGATTCTAAACGCAGCTCACCAGAAATAATGTACAGCAATGGTCATTTTCTCAGTAACCTCTATTCATAACACTAATATTGCTAACAAAATATTTCCATGAAAATTGAACCAATCAAAGAACATCTTCCGGATTTTACTATTATGTTTGGCAGTCATATTGATTATAGGTATTCAAGTCTTTGAAATATTATTCTAAGTGAGACGTAAACAATATCTGTAATGGAAAATAAACATTGTTCAGACATATCTTTTGAAGAAAGCAATATAGTATGTGGCCGCTTATCTCGAACCATCCGAAATGCGCCTCTTGCCATTTTCACTTTTTAAAACATTTGCAAAGACCATGTTTTACTTTTTCAAACATTGCAAAGATGACATATTAATGATTAAAATGACACCTTATCGAGCTTCACTTGGCTTCTATGGACAAGGTATAGTCTTTTAAATGTTGGCATAAAAGTAAAACTGTGATAAACTCCCTCAAAGATCAGAAACCTTCGATCATTTTCTTGAAATGAATCTTTGCACGTGATTATGAATCTGCAAGAAAATCTATTTCAGCAAATTATGACCTTTGCATATCTGTAGAGTAAAATTAAGTTTGCCGCATTTACGGCTGGTTTGAGTTAAAAGGACACATATGTGGCTGTCCAGCCTGTATGAGCCGTAAATGCAGCAAACTTAATTTTGCGATACAGGTGAAAATACATGTCAAGGTCAAAATTTGACATATTCACAATCCTTGTGTTTACTTCAAAACACCAGCAAAGTTTCATTTCAAGGAAATGATCAGAGATAAGTAATATATCTGTATATTTTGAGGACAATCAACAGAAAACTTAAGCTTACTGTTGTTTGAATGCGTTTATTTCAGTTATACATTTTACTCCCTGACAACATTTGGCGGACCGTAACTTGACTTCTGGAAACCGAGTGAAGTTCATTGAGATGTCATTTTAATCCTTATAACTTGGTCTCTGCAAATATTCAAAAAAATTGAAAATGACAAGGAGGCTGGGATGGCATTTACCAGGTCGTATTGGCTGATTTTATTTAAACACTATCATGAATGCGAGAAACTTATCTGGTGTCGATCTTCCAACGCAAATTAAGGTCTAGCACTCTGATCGAAGTTTCTGTGGTTATTTGACTCTAAAATTTGTTTTGTTCGTTTACTTGGAGCATAGTAAGTTTTAGGAGCTACTTGTCTTGATTTCATTTCAAAAAGAGATTTTCAAGCAACATGCTATCTAGTTACCTATTTGTAATTATACAATTCACTTTTTATTCATGGTTCATCAAAAAATCAATTATATCACTTATATGTATTAGTATTCCTGTCAATGATCACGTTAAGGCTTAAAGTGCAAGTACAAATTTAATTGGTATAGGTAAATGACAGTATAATCCCTGGGATTATGATATAAACAATTAAGTCAAACTTACTGGGGAAAAAAATGGCCCCGGAATCAAGCATGTTGCTTTTCATCTTTCCGGTCGGTGTAAGCTTGAACTTGTCTTGGTCGCTATTATTTGAATAACTTAAATTTAAACGGGCTGTTATTTAACCTTTAGTCTCTCTTTTAAAATGTACACTTAAATGTACCTCAATCTGCTGTCGAAATAACGCCATAATTCGAGTCATTTCCCGGGCAACCGTTCCACACTATTTACGTAACTCATGGCATCAATTTGAATGACCCGTGCTATGTAATCCACTGCGAGCTGTGTGTAGGGGTGAGTTGACATAAGACGTCATGCCCGGCAGTGTGTGCGGTCATATCCATTGTTCCTAGCCCTCACAGGAATGTTAGTCCCCCGTTCTTATTGTCCGGGTTGTACAGTAAAGTATAGGCTAACAACTCTCACGCAACATTAGTTTCACGTTATGGTCTATGGAAGGCGGACTACCATTTCAGGGGGACTAAGATTCCTTTCACACCGGCACTATGCGTGCGCAGAAGGTTTTATTTAGGACACATACTTTCAAAATTCACGCCAAATCAAGTAGGGCCATCCTCCTTGGTAGGGCTATTGAAATGTGCAGCAATCATCTGTTGTTCCCCCATGCATATCTGTGGATCGTCATATCGAAAGGTACCGTAATACCGCACATGGGCCAGACTTAAAATCTATATTGAGCACCCTCTGTGTATAATTGCTGTCCAGTTTGACATGTGCATTCGCGTGTTAAATGAAT